>BQNB010015317.1:4302-70873 GCA_026074375.1 Tanacetum coccineum | reverse complement strand
AATAAAAGATCAAGAGTCAAAAAGTCAAGTCGGACCCGAAAAGTCAAAGGGTAAAATAGTCATTTAAAATTCCAAAAATTGCAAGTTGTTACAAGATAGGCCATGGAGAAGTTATCGGCGTGAGCTTTTGCTGCGGATTCCTAGGGACTGGTCGGTGGGTCTAGCAGTCGTTACATGCCCTGATGATGTTCTGCGCGTCTTTGTGCAGTGTCGGCCAGTAATACTCGGATCTGGTTGCTTTTGCTACCATGGATCTTGGGCCAGAGTGCATGCTACACGATCCCTCATGTATTTCTTTAACCATGTATTCCGCTTGCATTGGACCAACGCACCGCAACCATGGTTCTAGGTATGACTTTCTGTACAAGACCCCGTTAATCATGGTTTATTGTCTTGCCTTGATCTTGATTGCGTGTGCCTTTATTGTTTCCTCTGGTAGGGTGCCTTCCATGAGGTATTCGATCAGTGGTGTCATCCAGCAGTATCCTTCTTCTTCCACTATTGCTAGGATTTCCCTTTTTTCTATTGACTTTATTTTGAGGGTTTCTACTAGGACTTGCTTGGTGAGATGAGCGAAGCTGGTGGACGTGATTTTGCTCAACGCGTCTGCTTTCTTATTCTTACTTAGCGGCACCTGCTCGATTAAGAATTTTTTGAAGCTGTCGATCAGTGTTTTAGCTTCTTCTAAATACTGGGTCATGCTTTGTTCTTTGCTTCATACAACCCATTGATTTGGTTTGCTACGAGGCGGGAATCCACTTTGGCTGTTAGGTTTTTACACCCATTTGTTTTGCTATCCGCAAGCCAGCTATTAGGGCTTCGTATTCCGCCTCGTTGTTAGATGCGTCAAATTCGAACCTTAGTGCATAGGTGAATTCTTCACCTTCTAGGCTTGTGAGGATAAGTCCGGCCCCTGACCCCTCTAAGCTTGATGATTTGTCCGTGAATAGGATCCATGGCTTGGGAGCTGTTTATTCGGCTTGCATTTCCATTGACGGTCCTTCCTCATCTGGTTTCTAGGCGATAAAGTTAGTTAAAATTTAGCCGTGGATTGACGTCCTTGGCCTATATGTGATGTCGAATACTTCTAGCTCAAATTACCACTTTAGCATTCTTCCGGCATTTTCGGGTCGTGACAGGATTTGTTTTATGGGCTGGTCCGTGACTATCGCGACCGGGTGTGCTTGGAAATACCTTCTCAGCCTTCTTGTGGCGTGCACTAATGCTAAGACCACTTTTTCTATCGAATTGTAGTTTATCTCTGGGGCTTGTAAAGCACGGCTGACAAAATAAATTGGTATTTATCGGGAGTCCTTTACTGTCAAAAGGACTGCACTTATCGCCTCCCTTGCTGCGCATAGGTGCATTGTCAGCTCTTCTTTGGGCTTTAGTGCAGTTAACATAGGCAGCTCCGCTATACATTTCTTCATGTCTTGGAACGCTTTTTACGCTTCTGGTGTCCATTGGAAATCGCTCTTTTTTACTTATTTTTTTAGTGTTTTGAAGAAAGGGGTGACCTTTCTACGGACTTGGATAGGAATCTGTTTAGGCTTGCCAGCTTTTCGTTTAGGCTTTGAGCTTCTTTCAGTGTTTGGGGTGATTGTAGCTTCATCACTGCTTCCACTTTTTTTGGGCAGGCCTTGATCCCCTGCATGCTGACTACGTGACCTAGAAACGCTCCTTCTTCCGCACCAAATGTGCATTTTTTGGGATTGAGTTTCATGTTTATCCTTCTCAGGTTGTGAAATGTTCCTTCGATGTCTCTGAGTATTTCGCATTCCGTGTGGCTTTTTATTACCAAGTCATCTACGTACACTTCCAGGTTCCGACCGATCGAATTTTTAAATGCCTTATCTACGAGCCGCTGGTATGTTGCTCCAACGTTCTGGAGGCCGAACGACATCTTTGTGTAGCAGAAAACTCCTTGGTTAGTGTGGAAAGCAGTTTTTTCTTCATCCTCTTTCGCCATCTGTATTTGGTGGTATCCCTTGTAAGCGTCCAAGAAGCACTTGAAAGGGTATCCACAGAGAGATTCAACTTTCCAATCTATCTCTGGAAGGGGGTAGCAGTCCTTTGGGCATGACTTATTTAAATCTGTGAAGTCTACGCACATCCTCCAGCTGCCATCATGCTTCTTTACCATGACTAGGTTTGAGAGCCAGTCGTGGTAATGCATTTCCCTCATGATTTCAGCTTCCACCAACTTGGCGACTTCCTTTTGGATCGCTTTGTTTCTATCCGGTGCCTGCCCCCTTCTTTTTTTCCTTATGGGTTGGCACCCCTCGCGGATGTTCAAGCGATGTCGCTATGAAGCGTGGAATGTCGGTCATGTCTGTCGGTCTCCAGGAAAATATATCCAAGTTTTCTTTTAGCAAGTTGCAAAGTTCCATTCTTTCTTTTTCGGATAGGCTTTCGTCGATCGTAATGGTTTGTTCCGGATACTCTAGGTGGATTGCTGCTTTGATTCCTTCTGTGACCGTTGGTTCCCTGGGCTGGAAGGCATCTTGTGCTTCTGTTACCATCCTGCATTCCGTTGGCATTATAATAGTGTTGCGGATCGTTGCTATTCCTCCTTTCACCGAGAATTTTAGCATTACATGAGCTGTAGATGGGACCGCTTGGATTTTCCTGAGACCCGGGCGGCCGATGATACCGTTGTACGGATTTGGTGTCTTTGTGAGGGGTGTGAAGCGATCTTGCCGCCTGTTCGACTTGTGTTGGCTTTTGAAGTCGAGCCCCTTGTCAAAGTTCGGTCTGTGGCTGGCCTCATGATGCTTCCAAGCTGGCGGCGCTTTTTTCTTTAATTGATTGGCGGCGGCTACCTCCCCTCTTAGAAAGGCTGTTGTTACGCTCATCATTTCATCCACGGACTTTGGTATGTTGTCGTTCAACTTTTTGATTAGATCCGGGTTAGTGATCCCGTGTATGAATCCTAATATTTTCATGCATTCTGGTGCTCCACTGACATGCATACTTTCCGCTTTGAATCTTTCCATGAAAGCTTCCTTCGACTCTCCCTCCCTCTGCTTGATATGGTGGATTTCTACGGGATCCTTTATGTATTTCTTTTGTTGCGAATAGTTCCCTAGGAACATTTTCCGTAGCATTTCATAGTTGTTAATAGATTCTGGCGGGAGCTTGTCGAACCAGACCCAGACGAAGCCAATGAGTGTGGAATTAAACATGTGGCACTAGGTTGGCATGGCCCACTGTAACACCCCCGAAATCTGGTCGCAGCGGAATGGTAACAATGGGGTGCTACTTCATAGTCCAAACGCACAAGTCACAGAAAACGACCTCAAAAGAGACGTTTTATAAAATGTCACATTCAATTTAGTAAAAATGTCAGAGTTACACAGGTTCCATTTATAATGTATTAGAAAACATTGTCAAAACGTTTGTCAAATAGTACTCAAGTTATTAAGCCTTCAAAAATATATATATCCGCGCGACTCGAATGCTCCCAATGCTCCACTAGCAAAATAGTAACCTGAAAATACATGCTAAAACGTCAACAATAATGTTGGTGAATTCATAGGTTTAAGTAAAAAGCAGTATTGAAATAATTTAAGAAATATTTCAGAAGAAAAGTAGCGTTACAACATTTAAAAGTGTTATTTCCGAAATCCATCCGAAATCCAAGTAGTGATTTAATAAATCTAGTAATGTTCAGTAGTGGACCACAAGATCGAAGTAATGGTGGACTAAGTACGTATTCCGAAGTCCAAAACAAGTAAGGTAGACAAGGGAAACACATTCACCAAGTCTAAATATATAACAGGTATTATTGCACTAAGCTCATGACCCCGAAGCCTTAACTAGATTTGTGCCCCAATCAGAATATAGGATGCTTGCCAACAACCTAACACCTCTCAATGTTAAATGCACCCGATCAAACTAGTGACCCAAGTAAGGTGGGGATTGTCAATCCCGATAGATCTATCCACAACACTCGCGCTTACTACAATAGCAATTAACGGTTCATGATAAGTAGGGACTTCACGGCAATAAGGTAACTTAGCAATAATATTCAGGCAGTAATCTGGATAGCATACAGTTTAAAACACTTGTGTCCGTAGTAAAACAATCATGTCTAAAATTCACGGTTTCAAATATAGGTATTCACGATCTCAAATCATGTAGTAAACAAATCAAGCTTTAGTAAAAATAATCATGTAACGCTTACGTATAGAAATCAATAAGTTTATGTAGTAAAACGAGCACGTATTCTCACCCCGAAAACAGTTTAAGAAAACCATTAAAAGAGAAAAGGTGGGGCTATGAACTCACAAAGTATTGAAAGGTAATTGTACTGTAGTAAAATATACAAGTTTGTAAACGAGCATGTATTCCCCTCGCGGGTTTATAAAACATTGAAAAGATTGAAATGCGAGACTATGAACTCACCTTAGAAGTGAAGTGAAGAATAAGTCGAGTGAATGAATGAAAACGCGTCACGGAAATATCCGAAAGCAACCTAAGTAGATATCGGTCGTATAAGTACTAAGTACTAATAACATATATAATTCTATATAGCTACATCACCATCTAATTGTGTTTGTGAAATAATGTTTAAATCGCATTTGATAAATAATAATCATGTATTTGAACTCGTATAATCGCGTAACTAGTTTAATCGCCTTTGTAAAATAACATTTATAAAGTTTAAAACAAGTATAAATATTATTTAAGTGATTCCAAAATGTTTCGCAAAAATTTATAAATAAAACGAACCAACACTATTCATCTCAGGAAATAGTGCACAAGTTATAAAGTAGTGTGTAACTTTCTCGTTTTAAGCCCGTTTCTTACGTTTCTTATGTCCATGCTTTCGTATTAAGACGACGTATCAAAATATGACATTTTTGTATTTCATGTCCTCTGATGAACAGTGTTTTTACTGTTCATACCAGTTATAAACTTATTTTTATAGATTTAGTTATCGTAAAACCCGTAAATGGCGTATCTTATTCGTTATAGCTCCGTTTTTAGCGATTCTTTCGAGCACGTTCTCGTAATTAAAAGTTTTATCATATAAATGATGTTTTCCAAAATAAATGTCCCTGATGAACAGTAACTTTTTATAAAATTTATTTTATAAACCCGGTATTAACGTAAAACGTATATTTGTCGTATCTTTTTCGTTATAAATCGGTTTTTCGAGTTTCTTACCTTTTTGGAATCGTCATGAGACGTACTATTTTATAAAAATATCAAACCCACTGTTTGGAAATCGAACCAAAACAGTTTATTATAATTAGTTACATAATTAATTATATAAACTTGTTTTAATTAGTTTTTTTATCTTAAATAAAATATCATAAGTCCTCCATAATACTTTATATCATATGTCTTATATATTATATAGTTCATTAGTCCATATTGTCCAAGATTTGTCCATGATCACAAGTAAAATCCATTTTACATGTTTATAAATATCCTAAATGGTGATTTCACTACATAGCACATCATATACATAAAAACTCATAAAATGAAAGTATAAAGGTTTATAGAAGACCTTATGATGATGAAAAATATAATCTAAACCCTTGGTTAGATTAAAAACCATTGCTTGCAAGAGATGAAACCCTAGTTTTCCAAGTAGACCCTTATTTGCTTCAACACTTGAAAAAGGTTAACCAATGCTTGGAAACATCTTAGAATATCTTAGATATAGTGTAGGTATGCTTGTATATGAGGTAGTAAAATTTGTATGGATTTAGTAAAGGGGTGTTTTCTTGCCGTGGCTAAACAAGAGGAAAAAGGGAAGAGTTTGTTTGATTTTTAGCTAAGTGTAAAGTGTATGAATGTTATCCTAGTAGTTACTTGTACATATAAGAGTTTCAATGGTCAAAAAGATGCAACAGTATTCAAAGAACACAAGGAGGGTTTTTAGGAATGTTATGTTCTTGTATTTGGTCAAAGGAACCATGGTATGTGTATGTATAATAGAAAAATGAAGTACAAAACGAAGTGGTGAAATTTTCTCTTATTTCTTTGTGTCCATTGAAGTAAATCTGGTCATAAGAAGATATACATGATATATTTATGTAAGTTTTATGTATTGGGTATAAATGTGGGTATTTGTTGAAGCGTAGAAAAGTTTTGGTGGTTTCGGGTATGCCTAAACGTATTTAATCGCGAAACGTAAACGTTTTACGTATCCAATAAAAATAAAATATAAGAAGTTAATTATTACTTTTATAAAAATAATATATTGCTTGCTTGATGAAAACTTTAATTCGTTTGGTGTCCGTTTACGTTAATTGTTGATTTTTAGTTTACGCGATTTTACTATATAATGAGAATTAAAAGTAAACGCGTACGAAAAAAATAATTATTAAAATAGATGACGTCGTAAATGACCTGAAAATACGGAATGTTACAGTCTCCTCCGGTTAGAAGAGCCTTGTCCTCAAGGCTCAGGTTGCGACACCTGAAGAAGGTACGGGTTCAGAGAAGAGATGCGGAAATTTCTTCATCCGGATTTGTGTGATGAAGAGGTTTAGGTTTTAAGGTACTACTCTCAGCAGACATGTGCTTTCCCCGAATGCATAGGTAATCAGTCTAGCACCAAATATACATATGTGATTAAGGGTATGTATATTTGAGGCCAACGATGCACATGCTCATTTCGTCAAAACAGCTGTGATGTGAGTAATGTATCAAAATCAGTATTAATAACGAAATGAAATAGTCAATAAAGTAAACGTGAAGGCAGCCATAAGGGTGACAAAAAAAATGGTATATAGGTTGACAATCAAGAATTGTTTCTAAAGGGATAAGTCATAACAAGATATAAAGAATAATCCAACGAACACAGAAGCAGTCCAAAGAAAATGAACGTTAAAAAATTATCCAGAACACCACATGAACGTAAAAAGTCATGTTCTTAAAGGTCGTGCTTCCACGGTGACACGTATGTAGGTTACAAGTTAAATGTCGTACTCCCGCATCAACTGGAATGACTTCAAAACGATGGATTACGAAACAAACATGGTGCGATCATAAGAAGTGTGTTCCAACTCGGAGTCGAGTGGTAAAGTAACTAGTAGAATTTACAAATATGCCAATTTTCGATATCAATCAAAAAGGGAATAAAGTAAAGTCGCGTAAATGGTTGGAGTTAATCCGTAAGAGATCAAGAAGAAATATCCCCAATATGTATAGGTATCCAAATAATTACCAGCAATTGACGCTCAAGTGAGTAAATGAGAAATCAGAAGTACACGTAAATCATAATGAATCAATGATTTATATAGACAGACCGATATAAGGTAAATAGTAAGACGTCATATGATAGACGTAAGAGAACGAAGTCATAGTCTAGTATTAAATACTCATTATCCATGTAATGGTAGTAGGGATGCAAAAGAGAGCTTATAAGTTACCTGGGAGCAAGCGCGCGGATATCGGATAAAACAAGGAAAGACTCTATATTTTGAAAAAACAATGGTCCATAAGTCTAGGTTTTGAAAACGACCTAGTTCTCTATGACTTCAGCTCTGATACCAATCTGTCACACACCAAAAATCGGACGGCAGCGGAATAGTAACATTGGGGTGCGACTTCAAGGCACAAGGGACAAGTCACAGAAAACGACCTCAAAAGAGACGTTAATGAATCGTCACATTCGATTTAATTAGAAAATGTCAGAGTAAATATGTTCCATTTATAATGTATTAGAAAACATTAGTCAAAACGTTTTGTCAAAATAGTACTCAAAGTTATTAAGCCTTCAAAAATATATATCCAATATCCGCCTGCGACTCGAATGCTCCCCAATGCTCCCACTAGCAAATAGTAACCCTGAAAATACATGCTAAACGTCAACAATAATGTTGTGAATCATAGGTTAAGTAAAAAGCAGTATTGAAATAATTTAAGAAATATTTCAGAAGAAAGTAGCGTTACAACCATTTAAAAGTGTTATTTTCCGAAATCCATCCGAAATCCAAGTAGTGATTAAGATAAATCTATTAATAGTTTTCAGTAGTTGACCATAAGAATCGAAGTAATGGTGGACTAATTACGTAATGCCGAAGTTCAAAACAAGTAAGGTAGACAAGGGAAACACATTCACCAAGTCTAAATATATAACAGGTATTATTGCACTAAGCTCATGACCCCGAAGCCTTAACTAGATTTGTGCCCCAATCAGAATATAGGATGCTTGCCAACAACCTAACACATCTCAATGTTAAATGCACCCGATCAAACTAGTGACCCAAGTAGGTGGGGATTGTCAATCCCGATAGATCTACAACATCATCGCAGCTTACTACAATAGCAATTAACGGTTTCATGATAAATAGGGACATTCACGACAATAAAGTAACTAGCAATAATTATCAACAGTAATCTGCAGGGATAAGCATACACTTTGTAAACACTTTGAAAACAGTTAGAAAAACACTTGTGTCCAAGGTAAAACAATCATGTTGTTCAAAATTCATGGTTTCAAATATAGGTATTCAACGATGTCATATCATGTAGTAAACAAATCAAGCTTTAGTAAAAATAGTCATGTAACGCTTACGTATAGAAATCAATAAGTTTATATAGTAAAACGAGCACGTATTCTCACCCCGAAACATTTATGAAAACCATTAAAAGAGAAAAGGTGGGGCTATGAACTCACCTTAGAGGTGAAGTGAAGAGGTCGAGTGAATGAATGAAAACGCGTCACGGAAATATCCGAAAGCAACCTAAGTAGATATCGGTCGTATAAGTACTAAGTACTAATAACCTATATAATTCTATATAGCTACATCACCATCTAATTGTGTTTGTGAAATAATGTTTAAATCGCATTTGATAAATAATAATCATGTATTTGGAACACTCGTAATAAATCGCGTACTATTAATCGCCTTTTGATAAAATAACATTCTATAAAGTTTAAACCAATATAAATATTATTAAGTGATTCCAAAATGTTTCGTCAGAAATTATAAATAAAACGAACCAACACTATTCATCTCAGGAAATAGTTCACAAGTTATAAAGTAGTGTGTAACTTTCTCGTTTTAAGCCCGTTTCTTACATTTCTTATGTCCATGCTTTCGTATTAAAACGACGTATCAAAATATGACATTTTTGTATTTCATGTCCTCTGATGAACAGTGTTTTTACTGTTCATACCAGTTATAAACTTATTTTTATAGATTTAGTTATCGTAAAACCCGTAAATGGCGTATCTTATTCGTTATAGCTCCGTTTTTAGCTATTCTTTCGAGCACGTTCTCATAACTAAAAGTTTTATCATATAAATGATGTTTTCCAAATTAAATGTCCCTGATGAACAGTAACTTTTTATAAAACTTATTTTATAAACCCGGTATTAACGTAAAACGTATATTTGTCGTATCTTTTTCGTTATAAATCGATTTTTCGAGTTTCTTACCTTTTTGGAATCGTCATGAGAACCGTACGTGTATTTTATAAAAAAGTATCTATACCACTTATTTTGGAAAATCGAACCAAAACAGTTTATTTATAGTTAGTTACATAATTAAATTATATAAACTTGTTTAATTAGTTTTTTTATCTAAATAAAAAATCATAAGTCCTCCATAATTACTTTATATCATAAGTCTTTATTTATAGAGTTTCATAGTCCATATTGGTCCATGATTTGTCCCATGATCACAAGTAAAATCCATTTTACATGTTTATAAATATCCTAAATGGTGATTTCACTACATAGCACATCATATACATAAAAACTCATAAAATAAAAGTATAAAGGTTTATAGAAGACCTTATAATGAATGATGATGATGAAAAATATAATCTAAACCCTTTTTAGATTAAAAACCAATGCTTGCAAGAGATGAAACCCTATTTTTCAATAAGACCCCATATTGCTTTCAACACTTGAAAAAGGTTAACCAATGTCTTGAAGAACAAATCTTAGAATATCTAGATATATGTGTCGGTAATGAGTCTTGTATATTGAGGTAAAAATTTGTATGGATTTGGTAAAGGGGTATTTTCTTGCCGTGGCTAAACAAGAGGAAAAAGGGAAGAGTTTGTTTGATTTTTAGCTAAGTGTAAAGTGTATGAATGTTATCCTAGTAGTTACTTGGACATATAAGAGTTTCAATGGTAAAAAAGATGCAATAGTATTCAAAGAACACAAGGAGGGTTTTTAGGAATGTTGTGTTCTTGAATTTGGTCAAAGGAACCATGGTATGTGTATGTATAATAGAAAAATGAAGTACAAAACCAAGTGGTGAATTTTTCTCTTATTTCTTTGTGTCCATTGAAGTAAATCCGGCCATCAGAAGATATACATGAATAATCAATTTATGTAATTTTTTATTATTGGGTATCAATGTGGGTATTTGTTGAAGCTTAGAAAAAGGTTTTTGATGGTTTCGGGTATGCCTAAACGTATTTAATCGCGAAACGTAAACGTTTTACGTATCCAATAAAAATAAAATATAAGAATGAAGAGATAAAAAAAGCTCATACACGGGTTCATGAGTTAAAGAAGCAGATGGAGAAACTTCCAATGAAGTTGCAATTAAACAAAAACTTTAGGGAGGCTTTAAAAACCAGGTCAAAAGGTTTGGAGAAGAAAATGCTCGATCTAAACCCAACGCTTCATGATCTTCAAAAAGTTACCGCTGCTCAGAAGAAGAAAAAGACGGAGGCTGAAATTCAAAGAAAAATATGGAATCCCAGAATTAAGAGTGCTTTTCAAGACAACACCTTGAGAGCAAGGTGGTTTTGAAAGATTGAGGAATGATACGACTGGGCTCGAGCCCATGACCCATTTAGTTATTAGGGGTTTACCTTACTTTTCTTCTATATATACTCTTTGTACTCTTATATTTTATGGTCAATCAATCAAGTTTAAGATAAACAAATCTCTAATATTCTCTTCTCTCTTCTGACGGAGCTAGCACCCATTAAAAGTGATGACCTATCCCGATACAACCCCTAACAGGGTAGTATCAAAAGAAGAAGATGTAAGCAAAAAAATGCTTTAAAATCAACTTAACTTCATTTCATCCCAAGAAAGAAGATTAGGAGAGTAAATTACTCTCTTCTCCTTTCATAAAAAATCTGAGGAGCACAACTTTTTTAATAGACTCATTTTTGCGACAATTCTTCAAACCCTGAATTGTTTATTGTTTAAATTATTTTAGCTAAAAAAAATTCGGTATTACCGTATCAGAACTACTAAACATGCAATGATATCAATGGTCATAATATAAATCTATAACTTTAACGATGTATTATAAATCTATAACTTTATTTCTAAGGATGTATTATACTAAATCCGTAAACGAGTCAAAAGAGTTGACCAAGTTACGATATGAATAATGAATATACTTGTGATATACAAGTCAAACACAACTCAGCCTTTAAATTTTGGCCATCTGGCACTTAAGTCAATCCCAACGAGTGCTCTCTCAACAAATTTTGACTGCTCAACAAGTCAATATTCAATTCCCATCAACATGATATTTTATATGATATTTCATTAGTATTATTTAATTTTAAGATAGATAGGTATCTTTTTTAACCTTTCAAGCATGATCACAAAACTTTTACTGAGATCCTCTAGTCAATTTGACCAATAAATTAAAAGAAGACCTACTTGTAAAGTTGTGATAAAAATATATGGCTCTCTTATTTGTCCACTCTCACAAAATAATACAAGAAGAAATAAAATGTTGGCTTCAAGATAATGTTAGATTTGGATGTGTTTGTGAGTGGGTTATAATTAAACTGTTTTAATATATTCTTTGAATCGTGTATGTATCACTTTCAGATTAAGGTATTTCGATCTTATATGTCTCGGGTATCACGAAATCTTCAATTGGATAATTCAGAGAATCACACTTTGTCTCTAAGGCACGAGAGATCAAAGCAATAATAGAAAGTCGTTGTTGTATATTCTATCTACAAGAGATCAATGTATCTTATAGAACATAACCGAAAGTTAGTTAATTTCGGTTAAAGGCAGGTGAGCGGGGCGCTGCCCATTGACCATGCAAGGGGGCGCAACCCCCTTGACCCCTGCACTTAGTTGTGGCGGCATCAAGCTAACTAATATGAATGTGCACTTCGCACTTCCCGAGTCGACTATAACTTAACTTGACTAAGCATTTGATATCAAGTAAATCACATTTACATAAAATATAAATGATGACACTAAAATCACCAACACATAATCCAACTTTAACTAATTTGTTTTGGATAAACAAGGTTACTATAGTTTTGAAACAGTTTAGAAGATTTGATGCATGATACATACACATACTTTAGATTGTTTTCTTAATTTACAACTCGCTCTCTCAACTAACGTTTAAAATTTCAAACTTATTCTCTAAAATAAAAGCTTCTATCATGTACAGATCTATCCAAAACAAGGCTACTTTTTTGTATGAGCTTTTTTCTCAATGCAAAAAAATTTTAACTCCTAAAATGTTCAAAATGCACTATGTGAAACCGACAAAGAAAAAATCTAAATTGTTTTAATCTATACTACATATAAAGAGAAAACTCATTTGATTAAAACTTAAAAATTTAAAAAATGAGTAACGTTGTAATACTAAAAACTTGTACTTATAAAAGTTAATGCAATATATTAAAATTTAAATACTTAACGACCAATTAAACACTAACTTTCTTCAATTTTACTTACTCCACACTATACCAAAAGAAAAGCGCACACACAAATTAATGCTATCATACACCGTCATTCCTATGCAGTTTTCATCAATGGGCTGCTTATGCAACGTTTTGAAGGTGGAAATTAATTTACAGAAAAAAGTACATTTTAGTTTCAACTTTTCTTACAATTTAGTTTTAACTTTTCTTGGCATGCAATTTAGGAGTCTTTATAACTTGATAAGCAAACACGAGGACAAACTCCAAAAATCATGTACGTAATCTTTCAAGGCCCATTCTTCTTGAAGCCACGTAAATGAAATGTCAAGCTATACCCTACTTTAAATCTCAATAATAAAACATTAAAACTTATACTAAACGTACTAAATAAATGTCCTTTTAGACAAACAAATTATGAGAAAAAAAAATGACAAATGATATTTTACAAAACTTAACACCTTTTAACAATAAGATGATGGCATTTGATGTAACCAAGTTATAAGAGCCATAAGTTACGCCATTTATTTGATATCGTTATTAGAAAGATAAGATTTTATTAGGTTGACATACAGGTTGTGATTCGTAAATCTGAAAAAAGTTGGATAAAAGGTATGTTACTGAATGGGACAACTTGAACAACATCATAGAAGTATTGAAATGAATTAGCGATATCATGTAGTCATGCAAACGTGTTCTTTCAAAAAGATCTCGCAAAACTAGTTTGTATCTATTGGCATACATAGTCGTAAATTTAATATCGTTTTCGCCTTGTATATACGTATACATGCATACACGTCCGTATCCAAAATAAGAAATTTTAATTGATACAAAGAAATAGAACAAATTAACTTGTGCATTTTTAATGCAGATTAGTTAATTACTAGTATAAGACAATGTCTTATTTAAATGGGCATGGTCACCTAATCAAAATATTTATAATCTAAATTAGCAATTCTAGTTCTATTTATTGGGCTTAGTTACCTAATAATGCATTTATTTATAATCTGATTTAACAACTCTAGCGTCACTTCCTCTGTTAAACTAAGAACACTTCCAATTTTCCAACATTTTTTTTGCTACAATTCTTTAATGAATGTAGCCTTAAAATTTTAAGCTTGAGTCCTTTTTTTCTTTCTTTCATGTTCATTGAATTACAGAAGTATGTCGATTGAACATACAAGTGGTCAATCCTCGACGACGTCATTTCCTACTTATTTCCTTAATGGGATGCAAAAGTTTGGCTAGAAGCCATAGTGATCAAGTTGCTTCATGTTCATGTTCATATAACCAAAAAAAGTCAACCCTTGCCATTTTTGACTTTTCTAATTAATAATCAATGTTGATGGTGTGTAAGCTAGCTTGTGGTTTGATTCTTGGAGCTTGTTTTGCTGAAGAAGAAAAGGGTTTTTGTTTTCTGGATTATTACTTCATGAAAAAGGCGGTAAGTGGACTTCTTCCTATATTTTTAAAATATTTTTATGATTTTTAGTTTATAATATTTCTAATTATGAGAATCTGTTGTTCTTGAATTTTGTGTTTGACAATTAGGTCATGTAGTGCAACTTAATCTGTATGCTTTGTGCATACGGAAAGCATCATCAATGTTATGGTTTCTGAAATTTTAAGTTTAAAAATCAATTTTGTACCGAAGTGATTTGTACACACTATTTTTTTGACATACACCACAAAATTACACCCAGTGATGCACAATGATATACAGTGATGCACACAATACAATACCTTGATGCATGTTTTGTGGTGTATGGCAAAAAAATAGTATGTACAAATCACCTCCCTTTCTAATATCAACATTGTTTCTCTTGAACATAATAAAATCAAGATTATATTGTTTTGTGAGAAAAATGTGAGCCTAAAAAGCAGTGTTTTGAAACCCGGTTCGACCCGGCCGGGTCAACCGGTTCCGGTCGAAAAAACGGGTCATATTAAACCAAGTTTCATATTTTCAAAACCCGGTTAGACCCGCCGGGTTTGGAATGAGGGTCAACCCGGTTCAAGAGACCCGGTCGGGTTTCGGTTTTTTCGTTTTTTTCTAAATAAAGCATGTTTATTCTATATATATGTGACGTAATTTTATTTTTACATGTTATATTTGTTAATAAATAGTTTTTGTGCTTAATATATGAAATATTTTATGATTTATATACATATTTTTTTCTAATCTTTGTAAATATTTTTTATTTTTTTTGTTTTGAAAGACCGGGTTGACCCGACGGTCCAACTGCCTGTAATATGGTGACCCGGTGACTCGACTGGGTCGATTAAACATTGCTAAAAAGCCATATGGTCAAGTTTCAAACCTAAAAAAAGTAATGAATGCAATTATTGAAGAATAACTGAATTTAGTAGAAAAATGTGAGCCAAAAGACCGTAATACATTTTTTCAGTGTATTATTCACTTTGAACATCGTAACGGTCAACATCTATGTTTTTCCTCCCTGTTTTCAATTCTTTGAAGGTAAAAAGTAAACAAGTAAATTTAGCAAAGACATTATTATATCAGTAACATTATTGTAAGGTAAGTTAAAGCTACTAAAATACAAATGTCGTGTCAACTTTATTTTAAATTACGGTACCTATAAGCACGTAAAATGATCCTTTTTTAAGATACATAAGTGCATAACTTGCATTAAGAAACCCTCCCGAGTCAAATTTAGTTTTATAGATGATGCTCCTAATGACAGCATGTGTTAATTCGACCTTAGATAACGAACTTATTATGTTTTATTGCATGAGATGTTCATCAAAATAATTACATTAATTGAAACTTGAACAAAAAAATGTTTCAATTCCTTAGTAAATTACATCTTGACTTTAAAGTAACATTAGTAAAAAGAACATGCACAAAAACTAATTAACCATCCAAGATTTGGTGTGGTCCCTAGATGAAATTCAGGCAATAATCGAATTACTGTACAAAATTTTCAATGATCACTGATCTATAAACCTTAAAACTCAACATCTTTACTTACTTTTTAAGCCATAATTCTCATTTAAATAATAAAAGTAGGGGTAGCTAGCAATGAAAAAAGGCCGTTTATACGGCAACAAAAGGGGCTTTTTAATATTGGTTTCTTGTAGTAGGATTAATCTTTATGATAGGTCGATAACCCATGTGACACTTTCTTGCATTTCTCATGCTATCCCCCCAACTCTTTCTATATATAAAGTACGTAAAATATATCTTTTAGCATAACTTTTCATCACCTTCACCAATTTCGCATTCTAAACCTCACACAGATCGACTATTCAATAAGGTCGAATAGCTCAAGAACATTTTCGATTTGTGTAGGTGTGACGAGCAACTGAAATGGGCTTAGCTCGAAATCCGAACACAAGAAGCTCAGATTACTTAGACGGAATGTTAGGTGACAACGGTACTAAAACGAGCAAGTTTAGGTCACCAAAGAGCTCGTCGGCTCGAATCGTGACTCTTCTCACTTGCCTTCAGTTTTCTTTTGCCGTTTATGCAACTTTCTTGCTTTACTACATGAGCCCTTCAATTGATTTACGTACACCAAAACCTGATTTCGCTTGGGCTTCAAGAATTGCGCAACAATGGAAACATTACATTATCCCGCCACACGTCGTAACCCATTTGCAAGAAGCCACATCCAACGCCATTCTTGAACCACAACTTCTTCCTGTCCTCTCGACACCAACCGAAGTTTGTGAGCATGAAAAGATCGAATTTGAACAGAAAAAGTCGAATGATGCACTTATGATCAAGATCAAAAGAGAACTCTATGACGAAGTGCTTAAATTCCAAAGCCAAAGCACAGGTACCGAGTCATTAACCGAGTTAATGGCAATGAAGTCCAAATGGGATATGAGTACTCCCCTAAAAACCCCGAAAGTTACGGTCATTTTAAATCATTTCAAGAGAAAAACACTTTGTTCTCAACTGGATACGTTACTACACCAAACTCTACCTTTTCATCATGTTTGGGTGCTTTCATTTGGAAGCCCAAATGAACTCGGTTTAAAAAGAATAGTCGAGAGTTACAATGACACAAGAATAAGCTTCATTAGCTCGAGTTATGATTTTAAGTATTATGGGCGGTTTCAAATGGCGTTGCAAACTGAAGCTGATCTTGTGTACATTTTGGATGATGATATGATCCCTGGGACTAAAATGTTGCAGATTTTGTCACATGTTGCTGGGACAGAAAAGTATAAGAACTCGGTTTTGGGGAGTATCGGGAGGATTTTACCGTTTAGGCAAAAGGATTTTACGTTTCCTAGTTACCGTAAGTTTAGATCGAAAGAAGCAGGGCTTTACTTGCCTGACCCTGCTTATGACATCACAGTCGATAAAATTGTTCAGGTTCGTTTACTTTCTGCATGCCATCACCTTTACAAGCTTAATTAGTTGTTTTTTTTATGTTTATTATTTTTTGTCAAAGTGCATAAATCATGAGAGTTTTAACATTAGTCTCTTTTATTGTTTCATATCTTGTATCCACAAAATAGTATATTAATTCAGGATAGAAAGTAGCAAACATTACTACTGTATAAATTTTTAGTGGACAACCAACCGAATAGAAAGTAGCAAACTTAGAAAAATGCAAGTTGAAGAGAATTGACATCCAATAAGCATGCACCTTGAATTTGAATAGATAATACATGTCTTTTTATATATTGTAGTTACTGAACAATGCAATTTGAATGTATACGACATTACTGGTTGCATAAAAATTTGTAAATAGACTAATATTGTAATTTATGGTTCTTCTGATCATATTTAGCATGTGTCAGTAAGTCAAATTAAACGATTATGGCCACTCATTTCCAACTAATCTAGCTCTATGTTGTCACATGTATTTTAATCGCCATTGTTTGTGTATTTACGTGAAACTTAAACTCTGAGTCAAACACTTTTTCAATTATAAACTTTGGTTTTAATTCGTTTCTTAATCTTATGTTTAATTAGGTTGATTTCCTTTCGAGTTCTTGGTTTCTCTCGGCAGAGCTTATCAAAACTTTGTTTATCGAGACTCCTATGACGTTCATGACAGGAGAGGATTTGCATCTAAGGTATGTCGATAAGCCTATGCATGACTTTTTAACATATGTATATTTTCATATTATTCTCGTAACAAATTTAAACTTGAGCCTTTAAAGTATTTTGAAAATTATCTGATTAGATAATACATTTCCTAATAAATTATCATGATGATTATATGTACGTAGCATCTATAGCAATGAGTATTATTTAATGATTAGGTGACCTTATAATTATATGAGTACGTATGTTCATGATCAGGTAAACATCACACATTTGACTTACTACCAGTGGGTTGGGTACAAATACAATAAGCTATAGTTCTACGTTATTTAACTATTATCGTCCACTGCACATGTTCGTTATCTTGCTTGATTATTAAATAAAGCTCCCAATTTGATTAATACTAAATGACATTATTCATTTTTCGTTTCAAGCTCAAATTCTTGCCCATGTATAAGTCGAAAATGTGACATCAAACGCATACGTATAAGCTATATCGTGTTAGTAGTTCAGGCTTTTAGCAAAACAAGCTATTTGACATAAATTTATACTATACTAATACTATACATTCATATTAAATTTGAATTTGAAGACTATAAAAACAAGATAGAGTTGAATTTGGTTATACAAGTAAAAAGTATATTTTTTTCTTCTAATAACCATATTGGAACAATAACTAATATTACGTACTCTGTATTATTATTTTTTAAATTATTTTGTCAACTGTTCCGTTTTCAATTTCTCCATTGCTTTCTTAAAGTTATACGATCGAGTAACATTTCATAATATTTTTTAATCATACAAATAAAATAAAACTTATTAGAACATCTCAAAGGTTCCTCCTAGATAAATATCTATGTCTTATATATTATTAACGTTTACAAACATTTTTTTTGATTGTATTGATTGTTCTTAGAGAACTAAACATCTACTGGTTCGGTTTAAATTGCAGTTACCAACTTCAAAAGTACAGAAATGCGGGTTCGTTTGTGCTACCTGTCGACCCAAAGGATAAGGAAACTTGGGGCGACAGTGAGCACAGACTTGCCTACGTCTCTGAAACAACTGTCATTTTCAAAGACGTAGTTCAAGTCCGCGATGACCAATGGTGGCGAGCCGTCTCTAATGGCTACATCACTCAATGGGCCGCCATGCACCCTCAAAAAATCGACGCCCTTTTCTATGCTCACTCTGTAGACGAAGTCAAAGCCTTAGCCCCACTTCTCGAGAAATTTCGATCAACTGTTGGGAAAAAGGCTTACATTGTTGTCCCAGGAGCAGGCTTTTGTTCGTGTGAGGAAGCTACTGCAGCCTTACATTGGCCAAAGACAGTGTGTCGCGAAAGAAGGTTTAAGATTTTTGACTTGGGTGTAGGCGCGGTGTCAGGAATTTCCAACTCTGAGGTACCCGTTGTACAAGGGGTTTTTGCAAGTATGAAAGGGTTGATCAAAGTTCATAATCCAAGTGTCGTGATCACTGTTGATGACATTGATCCAAATGTACGAAAAGCCTTGAAGATGGCTACCGAAGGTAATTCAAATAGTTCAGCTTTGGTTCATTTGCCTAGACCGTCTATTACAAAGGCTCTTTGGATGGCTGATCTACGCTCTACAGCGCTACCAAGTAAGAACTATTAGCATTTTTACGTACTAACAGAAAATATTATCATTTGTATGTTTACTAGTATGCTAATTTTTTTATGTGCATCACTTACAGATTGGAACAAGATGAGGATATCTGTAAGCATTATAACTCAAACCCGAGTCAACTCGCTAATGAGGCTACTCAAGTCACTTAAGGACGCATACTACCTAGGGGATGAGGTTCCATTAAGCTTCAACATGGATAGTCGAGTTGACAACGCCACTCTCAAGCTCGTAAAGAACTTTGAATGGCCTCATGGTCAGAAAACCCTTAGGAGACGAATCATTCAAGGAGGTCTTATACGAGCTGTTAGCGAGAGTTGGTACCCTTCGTCTGACGATGACTTTGGCCTACTACTAGAAGATGATATTGAGGTCTCTCCTTATTACTATTTATGGGTCAAATACGCACTTTTGGCGTATCATTATGACCCTCAAGTTTCACTTCCGGAACTCTCATCTATTTCATTATACACACCGAGGTTGGTTGAAGTTGTTAAAGAACGACCTAAATGGAACGCGACTGAGTACTTCAAGCACATCCATCCAAACACACCTTACCTCCATCAGTTACCGTGTAGTTGGGGTGCAGTTTTTTTCCCAAAGCAATGGCGAGAGTTTTACGTGTACATGAATATGAGGTTTACCGCGGATGCAAAACAAAACCCTGTACAAATCCCAAAATCGAGAACAAACGGATGGCAAGCTTCTTGGAAGAAGTTTTTAATCGACATGATGTATCTTCGAGGGTACGTTAGTTTGTATCCAAACTTCCCTAACCAAATGAGCTTCTCGACAAACCACATGGAACCCGGTGCTCATATTAGTGCTAAAGACAATGTTGTTCGCCATAACAAGACTGATTTCGAGGTCCCCTTATTGAAGGATGATTTCAGAAACTATTTGCCAAATGGGAAAATGCCATCAGTTTCAAAGTTACCATCTTTGAATCTGTTTAATCAAGCAGTTTCACTGAAGGGGTTAAAATCAGCAGGGTCAAAACTGAGACAAGATGTGCTTAATTGCACTGTTACTGAAGTTGTGATGGTTGATCATGAAACTGGTCTTCCTTCACACTGTGCAACTTTCTGATAACTTGTTACTATAAGTTACTTATTCATTTTTTATAAGTTCTTTTATTTTCTTTAAATTTACTTTGATGGTGTAACATTTTAATGTTGGAATGATTTATTCCCTTTTGTAATGGACTGGGAATAGGAGGGACGAAAAGGGATACGGTTTGTTCAAGAAGGACTTGTAATTTAGTTGTATACTTAATAGCAATAAAAAAGAGACAATTGCATATAATTCCCACAAAAGCTCAAAAACTATATATATATATATATATATATATATATATATATATATAATATTACATAAACCTTAAATATATGTGATATATATCCAAATAATTGTTTAATATAGATTTGCAACTCTAAAATACATACAAATATATATAAATTCACAAAAGAAAACATGAACCTAGCTAACATTTTCACTCGTAAAGTTGGAGATGTGACCTCATTCTCGTTTTGTAATGATCATTGAATTGGTGAGTCGAATCTAAGGACATTATTCCCAAGATTGTTTCTGCTGGAATCCATCAAGGACTGCTGCATTTTCGAGAGATGTATCATGTCTATTGGTCCCCTTATATCGATCATGGGCTTGGCAAAGGCTCATTCGTGGTGGGCGTGAGACTAATCATCTTAATAACCTACTAATCCTACTTTATGACGTAACCCCTCATATACATGGGACTATGTTCTTCAAGAATCTTCTTTGTTTCGTCTATCAGAAAATGGATCGATGCAAATATCTCCCCAGCTAGTGATAACTTTGATCGGATTAGATGAAACATAATACTTTCAATTCAAGTCAACATCCGTTCATCGAGACTTGGTCTTGATCGTCTACCTACGAGGTGTAATTTAATTGCTCGTGGATTGACATTAATTCGACTCGTGGTCCAATGTGCAATAAAGGCCAAGAAACTTCCTGAAACTTATTCATCGAATGTTCAATAGCGGTTGATTTATGGAATATGGTTTTGGCTTGGTGAGGTCGCAGTGATTTTCCGAAATATATTCATAGTCTTTTAGCTTGGGGCGATAATGTCAATTTCAGCAATACATTACAATTTTGTTTCGATGTTGTTGTTCAAACCACAATTTGGATCATTCAGAGATATAGAAATCAATATGTATCGACCTCAAGCCTCCTTAAAAAGACACTCTCGGGGAAGACATCAAGGTGTTATCCCACTCTTGGATCTAATATAGAGAGAGGAACTTGTGGAATACTAAAGGGGGGATTGAATAGTATACCGTTTAACAAGTATTCGTTTCGAAAACTTTAGATTCGAGTTTATATAGCGAGATCAATCAATCACAACAAGTATATAAATGCAAGACAATAATAAATAAGTAAGAGATGGAAAGATCAAACTGAGACATAAGGATTTATAGTGGTTCGGCTATGAAGATCATCTTCACCCTACTCCGTATCCGACTCAAGAGTTCAATGCACTATATCAACAAGCTCCCTCCAGGCAGAGAAAACCGTACACGTGGCTTACAATATTTTCTGACACTAAGTTAAATGTCGAGTTCTTCTCAAGATATAACCAAACCTTTCACATGTGTATTTTAAGGACTAAAATACTAACCCAATCACTCAGTTACATAAACCCAATCACTCACTAACATAACCCAAATCACTCACTAATACTTCCCGTATCACTCACGTATTTTCATGACTAGAATATTAACCAGATCTAACTAATATATATGACTGATAAATATGAACAAGATCTAACAAGAGATGTAACAAGTGTTACTACAACTAGAATTCAACACTTCGTATCTATACGATAGCTTGTGTTCTTGACTTGTGCTCAAAGTGATTGGATGATTGGATCACTTTAAATGAGATTAAACAAGTGTAATGATCAAAGAAAAGTGATTTGAATGTATTGAGTATATCCAGAGACAAATTGTAAGAAAGAGTTGTTTGATGTGTAAGAAATGAGCTTCTATTTATAAGCAAGAGAAACCTAACACGCTTCTGGACGATGCCATGGTTTCCATATCGATATGGAAACCGTCGCCAAGATCAAGAAACCGTTTGTACTATAACGGCTAGCTTTTTTGTCTTTTGTGGTTGCTTGCAAATCTTGCCATAATCTTTCAAGATTAAGCTTTTAGAAGCTGAATTCAAATTTGAATTTAATTAAACCATTTTGCATTTATTTTAAAATGATTTGTATAGTATTTTTAAGAAATGTCTAGCTCTTGTAAAAATATAAAATGTATGAAAAATATTTCTTTGATCATTACTTGAACAAGTTTAATAATCATTATTCATACCTTAAGTGATGTTCTATCGAAATGAAATTTTACGACCAAAGACTTGTTTAGGTAAACTTTTACGTAAGACGTTTTTACATTTTGTTATTGTTAGAAATACGAAAAAGTCTTTGTTACTACCAATATTCATTAAGTAGCTCGTAGTATAATATTTAGAACTTAGCTAAGCTAACCGGGTCAACATAAGATACCCCTTATGTTGACCACGTCTCATGTAAGGGTATAAATACCCTCTCCATGCCTTGGAGAGGGTTGTTGGTTCATTTGATAATACATTTTTCCTTTTTCTCTCTAAGTGTTTCAACCTCCTCTTTCTCTCTCTAGATTTCTTCACTTCTTTTCATAGATTGTTGTATGTTTGATATCCTACAATTGGTATCAGTCGCCATGGGGTGATATCGTGAGATCGTGTGAGTTTTTATCTTGTTTTGGATCGTGTTTTTTTTGTTTTGGGTCGTGCGTCTCACAAAGATCAAACACGGATTTTTTGTGTTTAAAAGCCTTAAAGTTTATGTTTTAAGCAAGATCTAGGCCTAAAATACTTAGTTGTACAAGAAAATTCAAGGTAAAACATTAAAAGGTTGTTTTTAGGTGATTTTTACGTGTTTTTGCGTTTTTTTAATTGTGCAGAATATGTTTTTTTTGAAGGGTGAGAAATACGTAAGTGTGCGATTTGTGACAGGTTGTGTGAAATACATAAGTGTGCGATTTATGACATGTTGTGTGATTTATGTAAGTGTGCGAAATACGTAAATCGTGCGATTTATTACAGGTGTTTGTTTCTTGCAAAATACATGTTCTTGCGAAACAAAACTCTACTTAATTTTTTCCAATTTATGCGAAATATGTTGTGTGAAATATGTTTGGGAATGTGTCTGCGATTTATGTTGTGTAATATGTGTGCAAAACAGTTTGTGTAATAAATCGTGCGAAATACGTCATTGAACAAAACAAAACTCTGTCCAATTTACATAAACCGTGCGAAACATTACATTGACATAAACCGTGCGAAATATTACATTGTCATAATTCGTGCGAAATATAACACTGATCCAAAAAAGATTTTATTTTCTACAGTTTGTCTTACTTTGTAAAATCCCGCGAATTAACTTGGTATTTTCTCGGTTTTAGTTAAGATTTTTAAAATTCCATGGAAAAACAATCTTAATCACCTTCAACAACAACTCTTTAACACTATCCTCCTTTATCACTGTTCGATCAAATTCTTATCTCACATAACAATCAATTGAAGATGACTACCTCAGCTGAATTCATGATAGTTGCCGGTGCTGAGAACTTTGACAAAGCAATGTATAACTCATGGGAGAGTCATATGTTGCTCTACATCAAAGGAAAGAAAAACGGTCGAATAATGCTTGAATCTATTGAGAATGAACCTGTTGTTTATCCAACTGTTAAAGTAGACAATATAATTCGAAAGAAGAAATATACTGAACTCATTGAACAAGAACAGCTTCAAGATGATTGTGATGTTCAAGCAACAAACATTGTTCTTCAAGGTCTCCCACCCGATGTGTATGCCCTTGTCAACTATTGTCAATCAGCTAAAGATATCTGGGAAAGAGTCAAGTTACTCATGAAAGGCACTGAACTCTCATATCAAGAACGTGAATGTAAACTATACAATGAGTTTGATAAGTTTACTTCAGTCAAAGGAGAAACACTTCATGAATATTACTTGCGCTTTGCTCAACTTATCAATGATATGCACACAACTGGCATGATAATGCAACAAGTTCCGGTGAATACAAAGTTTTTAAACACTCTTATAACAGAATGGAGCAAGTTTGTAACCGATGTCAAGTTAGCCAAGAATATGTATACTACCAACTATGATCAGTTATATGCATATCTTAGTCAACATGAAGGACATGCAAATGAAGTTTGAATGATGCGTGAAAGATATCCAGATCCTCTTGCATTGGTTGCTCACTATCAAACTCAGTCAAATTCAGCTCAGTATCCGCAGCAGCTATCATCAACTCCTCAAATAAATCATTCTTCTTAACCATACTCACAAACTTATGAAGAACATCATCATCCACAACAATATCAACATGCTTTCCAGCCTCAAATCAGTCAACCTACACCATCAGTTTCTCAAAATGCATATCATTCCCCTTCAATTTCATAACAACCACCAGTTGAGTTTCCACAAATTAACTCAGGACTTGCTGTTCTAGTATTTCTTCCAAGAGATGATGATTGCTTGTCTCAACAAAGCTATGGCATTTATGTTTACTGTAGTTGCATCACGTTTTCCTTCAACCAACAACCAACTTAGAACATCTTCCAATCTACGAAATCAAGCTACCATTCAGGATGACAGGGTTACTGTTCAACAAGTTCAAGGAACAATAGGTAATGCTACAACTTCAAGGGGAAACAATGTAGCTGGTCAAGCAAGGGTTGTTAAGTGTTATAATTTTCATGGTGAAAGGCATATGACAAGGCAGTGCACTCAGCCTAAGAGACCAAGGAATGCTGCATGGTTTAAAGAAAAGTTAATGCTGGCTGAAGCACATGAATCTGGTCAAGTCTTGGATGAGGAGCAGTTGGCATTCTTAGCAGATCCTGGAATTACAGATTGTCATGATGTTCAACCAACAATCATTCACAATGTTGCTTTTTAGACTGATGATCTAGATGCTTATGACTCCGACTGTGATGATATCTCTTTAGTAAAAGCGATGTTAATGGCCAATCTCTCAAGTTACGGTTCAAACGTCTTCTTGGAGGTTGTCTAAATTGTTTTGTGGTATTTGGACTCCGGATGCTCCAAGCATATGACAAGAAACCGTTCTCAGCTCATCAACCTTGTTCACAAATTTCTGGGTACTGTTAGATTAGGAAATGAACAGATTGCAAAGATTATGGGCTATGGAGATTATCATATGGGAAACGTTACAATTTCTCGGGTTTACTACGTGGAAGGGTTAGGTCATAACTTATTTTTCGTTGGCCAATTTTGTGATTCTGATCTTGAGGTTGCTTTTCGCAAACACACTTGCTACATTCGTGACTTAGAAGGTGTTAATTTACTCAAAGGATCAAGGGGCTCAAATTTATACACTTTTTCTCTGGAAGATATGATGTTGTCCTCTCCCATTTATCTCTTGTCTAAAGCTTCAAAGACAAAGTATTGGTTATGGCATCGAAGGTTATCACATTTGAACTTCGATTATATCACTACACTGGCTAAACAAGGACTGGTTCGCGGGCTGCCCAGATTGAAATTTCAGAAGGATCACTTATGTTCTGCCTGTGCTCTAGGTAAAAGCAAGAAACGCTCCCACAAACCCAAAGTTGAAGACTCAATTCAAGAAAAGCTCTATCTGTTGCACATGGACGTTTGCGGGCCAATGAGGATTCAAAGTATCAATGGACGGAAATATATATTGGTTATTGTTGATGATTAATCTCAGTTTACATGGGTAAAATTTCTACGATCGAAGGATGAAGTTCCATAGTTCGTGATTAAATTTCTCAAAATGATTTAAGTCTGTCTGAATGCGACAGTCCAAAATATATGAACAGATAATGGCACAGGGTTTGTCAATCAAAACCTAAGAGCTTATTATGAAGATGTCGGGATCTTACACCAAACATTGGTTGCTCGCTCTCCACAACAAAACGACGTTGTAAAAAGACAGAACCGAACTTTAGTGGAAGCTGCTCACACTATGTTGATATTTTCTAAAGCTCAGCTATTTCTCTGGGCAGAGGCTATTACGACATCGTGTTTCACTCAAAACGATCATTAATTCGAAAACATCACAACAAAACACGTATGAACGTCTCCATAACAAGAAACCCGACTTATCTTATTTTTACGTCTTTGGTGCTCTTTGTTACCCCACCAATGATCGTGAAGATCATGGCAAGTTGAAACCTAAAGCAGATATTGGAATCTTCGTTGGTTATGCTCCTGCAAAGAAGGCATTCCAAATCTACAACAAGAGGACCCGACTAATCACTAAAACTATTCATGTAGATTTTAATGAGCTGACAGCGATGGCTTCTGAACAATTCAGTTCAGGACCCGAGCCTCAACTCATGACTCTTGAAACACTCAGTTCAAGTCTCGTGCCAAATCCTCCTCTTCTAACACATTATGTACCACCAACTAAGAAGGACTGGGATACGTTGTTTCAACTAATGTTTGATGAGTAATTCAATCCTCCACCTAGTGTTGCTTCTCCAGTTCCTGCAGTTACTGCTCCAGTTCCTGCTGATTCAACCGGTTCACCCTCTTCAACTCTAGTTGATCAGGATGCACCATCTCCAAGTACTTCACAAACCCCTCAAGCATCACAATCCACAGTTGCTTCTCTTGGTGTTGTAGAAGAGTTTCATGATATTAAAGTTGCAAATTTAAATAATGATCCCTTCTTTGGTGTTCCAATTCCATAACCAAATTCTAAAGAATCTTCTTCAAGGGAAGTTATTCCAACTAATGTGCACTCAGTCAATCAACCACCTAAACACATCAGTAAATAGACCAAGGATCATCCGTTTGATAATGTAATTGGCAATCCCTTATGACCTGTCTTTACTAGACATCAACTACAAAACGAAGCCCTGTTTTGCTACTTTGATGTTTTCCTTTATACCGTTAACCAAAGAATTATAAGGAAGCTTTGAAAGAATCCTGTTGGATCAAAGCCATGCAAGAAGAAATAAATGAGTTCAAACGTTTTAAAGTTTGGGAGCTCGTTCCTCATCCAGATCGTGTCATGATAATCACTTTAAAGTAGATCTTTAAGGTAAAATTAGACGAACTAGGAGGTGTTTTGAAAAACAAGGCTCGGTTGGTGGCAAGGGGATATCGTCAAGAGGAAGGCATCGACTTTGAAGGATCTTTTGCTCTAGTTGCACGACTTGAGGCCATCTGTATCTTTATTGCATATGCCGCTCACATGAACATAACCGTCTATCAAATGGATGTGAACTACGCTCCTGAATGGTATACTACGTGAAGAGGTATACGTCAGCCAACCGGATGGATTTGTAGATCAAGATAATCCTAATCGTGTGTACAAGCTCAAGAAGGCTCTTTACGGGTTAAAGCGGGCACCAAGGGCTTGGTTTGATTTGTTATCATCGTTTCTACTCTCCCAAAAGTTCTCCAAAGGCATGGTTGATCCTACATTATTCACTCGGAAAGAAAGCAAAGACATCTTACTAGTACAAATCTATGTAGATGATATAATATTTACTCCTACTGATCCGTCACTTTGTGAAACATTTTCTAAAATAATGTGTTTAAAATTTAAGATGTCGATGATGAGCAAAATGTTGTTCTTTCTAGGACTTTAGATTTCTTAAAATCCCAGAGGCATCTTTCTTATCCAATCCAAATATTCTCTTGAGATAATTAAAAAAATATGGTATGAAAACCAGTGACCCTGTGGATACTCCCATGGCGGAGAAATCCAAACTGGATGCATATCCACAAGGAAAGAAGTTGATCCCACACGTTATCGTGGAATGATTGGCTCCCTTATGTATCTGACTGCCAGTCGCCCAGACCTTGTATTTGATGTGTGCATGTGTGCCCGGTATCAGGCCAAGCCTACCAAAAAGAACTTACATGCAGTTAAACAAATCTTTCGATACCTAAGAGGAACCATTAACATGGGTATGTGTTATTCGAAGGATTCCTATATTGCACTAACAGCTTTTGTAGACGCTGATCATGCTGGTTGCCAAGATACCAGAAGAAGTACATCTGGTAGTATGCAGCTTTTTGGTGACAGATTAGTCACTTGGTCATCCAAGAAACAGAAGAGCACCGCCATATCCAGTACAGAAGCTGAATACATTGCCTTGTCAGGATGTTATGCTCAAATACTTTGGATGAGATCACAATTAAC
Organism: Tanacetum coccineum; assembly: GCA_026074375.1. NCBI lineage: Eukaryota > Viridiplantae > Streptophyta > Magnoliopsida > Asterales > Asteraceae > Tanacetum > Tanacetum coccineum. The sequence goes on along the minus strand of BQNB010015317.1, from coordinate 42,309 downwards.
TGACTATGGCCTTGGGTTCAATAAGATACCTCTGTACTGCGATAACAAAAGTGACATTGCCTTATGCTGTAACAACGTCTAACATTCCCAATCAAAGCATATTGACATCAGATACCACTTTATCAAGGAGCAAGTGAAAAATAGGGTGGTTGAGCTATACTTCGTTAGAACAGAATATCAGCTGGCAGATATCCTTACCAAGGTATTGGGACGAGAAAGACTTGAATTTATTATCAACAAACTTGGAATGAGAAATATGTCTCCTAAAATGCTGAAAATTCGGGCAGACGAAGAATAAGAGTGATGGTGGCACATCTTCTTGTATCCTATATAAATACAGAAAACCAGAAAAACCCAAAAAGATTCACTTTGTAAAAAATTTACAAAAAGAAAATAGAAAAATATAAAACCCATAAAAAGAAAATAGAAAATTAAAAAAAATCAGAAAATACAAAAATATGTTTTTCATGACATGTCTTCTGACAATTGATATTATTTACGGCTTTAGTAATGTCATTCAATAATGACACGGAGCTGTAAATAAAGTTCGAGCAGAAGTTCAAACTGTTTTCAAAACATGTCATTGGCTTGCTATTATTTCAGATAGCAACCCGATCTTCATCTTAAAGGCAAGTATTTCGCCAAAAAAAAAACTTGACCTCACAACGAGAATTAATTTTCTCGGGCATGATCTACTTGATCATTATGCAAAGGCTTGTGTATACTTTGCTACACAACCCGTGCTATCTAATCAAATAAGTGTACGTGTCAGTGCATTTATTTATGTCAAACGAGAGAAATCTTGTTTTTATTGGTGTTGTATTTCAAAAACAATCAATCATCTCAGTTTTTCATCAGAAAATATTTTAAAAGAATTTTCTATCACTCAAACAATGTCTAGAGCTCTTTAAATAGAAAACGAAACATTATTTAAGGGGGAGAAATTTTAAATTCTTTCAAAAAGTCATCTCGGAATAAAAGGAAAAGTTTCTAAACAAATAACGGATCATCTATTAAAGGGAAGTTAATAGTATTTTAACTCAAATGGGCTTAAGATGTTATTTGTTTCAACTTTTAGGGACTAAATGGCAAAATCTAGAAATTAGAAACTAAGTTTGCAACTTAAGGGACTTAAGGTGCCATATCTATAAATTGTTTAGACTTAATTTAAGTTTAAAAGGAAAATAGAAAGTGCAATAAAATTAAAGGACCAATTCTGTCAATTCTTGTAACTTGGCCGGTTAACTCCTCCTTTGATACACAAAGTGCATACTCACATTCTTTTACACAAATCCAAACACACCTTATTTCTCTTAAACACACCTCGCACACGTCAAAGGCCAAAATCAAATCTCGTTTTCAAGGTTTAAGGTACACTCTAACATGTTTTTGTCCTCTTTAACATCATCTCCTCAATAGAAATTGGATTAAAACTCCCTTTTGCACTCAAAATCCTTAGAAAACGATTTTGGGTTCTTAAAATTAAAAGTTGATGTTTCTTCAAATTAGTTGAGGGGTTTTGTTCATTAGGATGCGTTTAAGCCTCGTGTATAACAGTTTTTGATAACTCCTTGTCATATGTGACTAAGATCGATTTTTGTGTGATGAATGGTGCGAAACATGTATGTTTTTGTGTAATTGTTTATGGGTTCATGTTTATTAGCTTCACTATTGCATAATTATACCTTTTAATGAGTATCTAGCTTCCTAAGATCTCTTTTTATTGGTAAAGTGCTTCCTAGGTGCGAAAATATCAAAAACGGTTGAATGCATACTTAAGTGGTATGCTAAATGTGTGGGTTAACTGCTTTAAGTCTCTAAGGATGAGTATTATGCCTATTAGTTGCCTTATAAATCTTTTGCTATGTGTTCTCCTTTTGTGTATGCTCGAATTCTCATGAATGAACTTAAACTGTGTTTAAATCTTATGTTCATAGAATCTAAAATGCTTTTGAATGACTTGTGATGATTGTGATTGGATATTGAATGTTTAAAGGTTGTTAAAATCTTAGTTAGGTTTATGAATCTTGCGAAACATGTTATGATTAGGTGTGCGAAATATGTTATGTTTCAGGTGTGCGAAACATGTTAAGTCTGTGCGAAACATGTCATATCAAATTCATGCAGAATATGTCTATTCATGTAAAACATGTTATGTGTTATCTAAGTGAAATATGTATGTATTGTCTTGTGCGAAACATGTATATTTAAGCGAAACATGACAGGCATAACATGCCGTGCGAAATATGACATTTTATAAAAGAAACTCTACCTAAATTTTTCAAAATTTTTGTGTGATATATATCTGTTATGTCATGATTGTCACTGTGATAATAGAATTCTGATTGAAAGTTTAACTTAGGATCATTTTGACTTGTTGAGTTGACTTTATTCATAGAGTTGACCCTAACCATTGACCTTAGTTGACTTTAGTCATAGAGTGCATTAATACGGACATAATTGCATGAAACCTAATCACAGTCTACAATCAATCAAATCATCAAGGATAATCAATTTAATCAGTAAAATATATATGTTGTGTATATGAACTGTATTGGTTACAAAGGTCCACTATGCAAGCATCCCAGCATGTATGTGGACCACATGCATCAACCATGGAGAACTTTGGCTGCGATTATCAACAAGTGTCTTTCTGGTAAAGCTGCAAGCAATGTCAGGCTCAGGAAATCCAAGATTGACATCCTATGGGGAATGTTCTACAGGGAAAATGCTGACTACCCTAAATTGATTTGGGAAGACTTTGCATTCCAAATCGACTATAGGCAGCTGAAGAAAGGCAGACGTAAAAACATGCCTTACCCCAGGTTTACCAAAATCATTATCAATCACTTCCTCTTAAAACACCAATCCCTCACCAAACTACAATATTTGCACACCCACACAATTAAAGATGATGGTGTTGTAAGCAGATTGAAATTTATCAGAATTAGTGAAGACTTTCAGGAATATAGACTTCCCATTCCTGAGACTATGCTGACTGAGAGGATAAAGCAATCAGAGACTTATCAGATGTTCATAAAATATTCCACTGGCTTAATTCCTCTCAAAAGAGCAAAGGTAAAGGGTCACAAGGGAAGAAGACCGTCGATACTTCTAAGGCAGATGTTGACGTGTCTAAAGAATCTGACTCCAAACCTGCCAGAAAATGAACTAGCAGTAGAAGAGTAATCAATAAGAAAGTCACAATCTTTGCAGATGATAACATCATTACTGAACCAGACGTTGCTTTGGAGTTAGGAAAATCTATAAGCTTAACTAAAGCCGCGTAAGAGGAAGCAGCAATGCAAGTCCATGCTACTCATGCAAGGATTATGATTGACTCTGTCCTTGAACCTGCTAGAAGAAGACCAACTGGTATTGCTTTCATAGATACTTCTAGTGTAACAAAGAAGATGTCTCCTGATCCGTCTAAGAAGCTCAAGGGTGTTCAAACTCTAACTCCTTAAGAACAACTTGCTGTTGACACAATGAAAGCACTCAAAGCCAATAGAAAGTCAATCAGAAGTTAGTTGCATGCTGGAGGCTCAAGTGAAAGAATTGGCACTAAACCAGGGGTTCCTGTTGAGTCAACAATCACTCCTACAACCTCAAGTGAAGGAACTGGTACTGAACCAGGGGTTCTCGATGAGGAAACAATTACTTCTGAAGCCATATCTGATGTTATACTTGATTGGGGATCAGAACAAGAGAGTGAATATTCTAAAGAAGGTGATGATGATGAAAATATTGAATGGGTAGACACTAATGAAGAGGAAGAGAAGAATGATGATGATGATGACAAAAGTATCAATCTTAAAAAGACAGACAATAAAGAAACTAATGATGAATTTGTGCATAATGAAGAAAATGTACAAGACGATGATGAAGAAACTGATGATGAGTTAGTACATACTGATTAACAAGTCAATGACGATGAGGATGAAGAGATGACAAATACTGAAGATGCTGACACGAGGAACAGTGATGAAGAAATAACTGATACGACAAATGTAGATGCTGAAAAGACAGAAGTGGTAAAGAATGATATCAAGAAAGCTAAACTTCCTCCAATAAGCTCTAGCTTATCTGTATTTTTAGGGTTCGATAACCAGTTTCTTAACCTTTCTTTTGATACTTCATTAATTGGCACTGTTAAGGATACTACAGACGTTGAGATCAACTCTTTAATAGATGCTCAAATTCAATAAGAGATACCACATATCCAGTCTCCATCCATACTTACTGTACCGGTTTCTATGATTTTTGAGCCCTCAGTCCTCACACATATACTCAAAACTGTTGTGGTTTAAAAACTAGAAAACCATGTTTACTACGAGTACACAACGGATGGATATAGTTTGATATCAAAGATTAACACACAAATAAGGTAAGAAAAACTAATCGTTATGTTTAATGACAAAAGTCAATAAACGATAATCTAGATCTTGAATCTTAGTGATTAAGTTACCACCTCAACAGTTACTCACACAACACGTCAAACAAATACACAAGATGCTAGTCTTTACTTCACTTCTTAAACACCAAGTGTAATCCCTTTTGTTTCTTGAACCGAAAATCACAAACAACCCTTTGTAGTTAGAACCGAATTCGGTAAACCCTAATTAGGGTTTTATCAAAATCGATTGAACCAAAAATCAAGAAAACGAAACCCTAAGTTGGTTTCTAATAGTTTTCAACTTGGAGAACTTGTAAACCAAATCCCTTGACTATCTTGAGCTTATAATTGAGCTTGTGGGAAATCAAATCGCACCAAAAACCTTTTGAAGGTTTTACCGAAAATCAAAGCAAGGAAAGAAACGAAATCGAAAAACCTTTTTAGGGTTTAAGTCGATTTGTTTTTGGGAGAGATGAGGGAACCAAAAATCAATTTAGGTTTTTAGGGTTTTAAATGAATGAATTGTGAGCTAGGATGTGGGTGTTTATATAGGCACTTAATCCTATTCCTTGGTGAACAAGGAAACCACAATTCATTCCTTTTCTCCTCTTCTAAACCGACCCAAACACCCCTTGACAAACCCATATAGGTCAGCCAACTATGGACACCCATAAGGTTTGGATTTTGTTCGATTTATAAACTAATTATGGAAGCTAGCGAACACTTAAATATATTTCGTGAAGTATATTTATAATAAACGTACTCTTTATGTCTTAACGTGTGTGCCCCCAATAGGCTCGCGTACTTCTAGTTGCATAACATGCAAATCTAACTACCATATTCCAACAGCTCCCACTTGGGAGTTGGAGTAGCATATTCCATTTATACTACCAACAGAAACGTCTAGTAACACTCACATTTGTTTTTAAAACTAGAAATACCTGAGATGAAGTTTCAAGAACAATCTAAGTATAATGGTTATGTATTTCTTGCTATCATCATCTATTTGTTACAAATATCGTTAAACCATGGATATGGATCATAGTTTAACCATTTTGATTCTCGTTATTAAAGTTAATTCAGATATACTAGATGTAATTAAGTATCATCTTAAATTACCCTTTTGGTACGGACATACAATTATCTGATTAATTCTAGAGAGGGCCCATGGTATCATACTGTACATATCAAATGGAGGAACATATTCTTTATTGACTACAAGTGTTGTGGATGCTGCTTCACATCACTTCCAAGAATAGCCTTTATAACTACCATTTTCAGGTTAGTGTTTGACTTATAATCAAAAAGTGATATCCACACATACAGAACTTGTTTGCATCTCAAGTCTAAATATGACTTATTTAACCATTTTTGATATCTTACTCATGACAAGGATCCAAAAGTAAATATATAAAGGTGGGGAGTCCAATATGCATCCCTTGTAAATAACATATAAGTTTGGCGGGAACCATCCATGTATTTAAATAATACAACCAACACTCACATTTGTCTTAATGTTACAATATTCCTATATTGTTAACCGATAATGGACATATTTAGAATGATAAAATCATTCAAGGAATAAACATGCAAATATAGGACAACAATATTATATGTATGAAAACAAATACCACGTATCTTATTCATTAGAAATTAAAAATTGTCTTACAATCTTAATTATCCAAATACCAATAAAAACACAGATTTACATGAAACAACTAGTTAGAAGCATTCCTATATTATTAGTATGTTCTGAATGCTTAGGAAAAGGCAAGGCCTTAGTAAAAGGATAAGCTAAGTTATCATCTGTATGAACTTTTTCTATCTTAACGTCGCCAAATTCTATAACTTCACGAAGGTAGTGAACTTTGGCACGATAATGTCTAGCACCTTTAGTGATTCCTGATTCATTAGCTATAGTAATGGCTCTAGTATTGTCACAATACATCTTTATGTGTTCTTCAATTAAGGGAACAACTCTCAGCCCAGAAATGAATTTCCTAACCCAAACTGCCTCCTTAGAAGCGTCTGAAGCAGCTATATACTCGGCTTCTATAGATGAAGTTATGAAGATGCTTTGCTTTGTACTTTTCTAGTCAACAACACCTCCATTTAAAATAAATACATATCTAGTCTGAGACTTGAGGTCATAAGTGTCTGTCAGATATCACAAAGTGAGTGAATATCTGGATGAAAGGTGATTGATGGATAATATTGAATGGGTGGACACTGATGAAAAGGAAGAGAAGGATGTTGACGATGATGACAAAAGCATCGATCTTGAAAAGACAGACGATGAAGAAACCGATGATGAATTTGTGCATAAGAAAATGTACAAGATGATGATGATGAAGAAACTGATAATTAGTTAGTACATGCTGATGAACAAGTGAATGACGATGAGGATGAAGAGATGACAAATGCTGAAGATGCTGACACGAGAAACGGTGATGAAGAAATAACTGATACGACAAAGGTAGAGGCTGAAAAGACAAGTGGAAAAGGATGATATTCATGAAAGCTAACTTCCTACACAAGCTCAGGGCTTCATTTGTAATCTTTAGGGTTCGGTAACCAGTTTCTTAACCTTTCTTCTGATACTTCATTAATTGGTACTGTTAAGGATACTACAGATGTTGAGATCAACTCTTTATTGGATGTTCAAATTCAATAAGAGATACCACATGTCCAGTCTCCATCCGTACTTACTGTACCGGTTTCTGTGATTTTTGAGCCCTCAGTCCTTACACATATACTCAAAACTGTTGTGGTTTTTAAAAAATAGGTAAACCGTGTTTACTAAGAGTTACGCACGGTATGGATAGAGTTTAATTTCTATTTTAACACTCAAATTAGGTAAAGAAAATAACGTTATGTTTAATGACAAAAGTCAATAAACGATAATCTTGATCTTGAATCTTAGTGATCAAGTTACCACCTCAACGGTTGCTCACGCACACGTCAAACAAATACACCAAGATGCTAGTCTTTACTTCACGTCTCAAACACCAAGTGTAATCCCTTTTGTTTCTTGAACCAAAAATCACAAACAACCCTTTGTAGTTAGAACCGAATTCGGTAAACCCTAATTAGGGTTTTATCAAAATCGGTTAAACCAAAAATTAAGAAAACGAAACCCTAAGTTGGTTTCTAATAGTTGTCGACTTGGAGAACTTGTAAACCAAATCCATTGACTATCTTGAGCTTATAATTGAGCTTGTGGTAAATCAAATCGCACCAAAAACCTTATGAAGGTTTTACCGAAAATCAAAGCATGGAAAGAAAAGAAATCGAAAAACCCTTTTAGGGTTTAAGTCGATTTGTTTTTGGAAGAGATGAGTGGACCGAAAATCAATTTAGGTTTTTAGGGTTTTAAATGAATGAATTGTGAGCTAGGATGTGGGTATTTATATAAGCACTTAATCCTATTCCTTGGTGAACAAGGAAACCACAATTCCTTCCTTTTTCTCCTCTCCTAAACCGACCCAAACACCCATTGACAAACCCATATAGGTCGGCCAACTATGGACACCCATAAGGTTTGGGTTTTGTTCGATTTATAAACTAATTATGGAAGCTAACGAACATTTAAATATATTTCGTGAAGTATATTTATAATAAACGTACTCTTTGTGTCTTAACGTGTATGCCCCCAATAGGCTCACACACTTCTAGTTGCATAACATGCGAATCCAACTACCATATTCCAACAGCTCCCACTTGGGAGTTGGAGTAGCAGATTCCATTTATACTACCAACGGAAACGTCTAGTAACACTCACATTTGTTTTTAAAACTAGAAATACCTGAGATGAAGTTTCAAGAACAATCTCAGTATAATGGTTATGTATTTCTTGCTATCATCATCTATTTGTTACAAATATCGTTAAACCATGGATATGGATCATAGTTTAACCATTTTGATTCTCGTTATTAAAGTTAATTCAGATATACTAGATGTAATTAAGTATCATCTTAAATTACCCTTTTGGTATGGACATACAATTATCTGATTAATTCTAGAGAGGGCCCATGGTATCATACTGCACATATCAAGTGGAGGAACAAATTCTTTATTGACTATAAGTGTTGTGGATGCTGCTTCACATCACTTCCAAGAATAGCCTTTATAACTACCATTTTCAGGTTAGCGTTTGACTTATAATCAAAAAGTGATATCCACACATGCAGAACTTGTTTGCATCTCAAGTCTAAATATGACTTATTTAACCATTTTTAATATCTTACTCATGACAAGGATCCAAAAGTAAATATACGAAGGTGGGGCATCCAATATGCATCCCTTATGAATAACATATGAGTTTGACGGGAACCATCCATGTATTCAAATAATACAACCAACACTCACATTTGACTTAATGTTACAATATTTCTATATTGTTAACCGACAATGGTGATATTTAGAATGATAAAATCATTCAAGGATTAAACATGCAAATATAGGACAACAATATTATATGTATGAAAACAAATACCACGTATTTGATTCATCAGAAATTAAAATTTGTCTTACAATTCCAATTATCCAAATACTAATAAAAACACAGATTTACATGAAACAACTAGCTAGAAGCATTCCTATATTATTAGTATGTTCTGAATGCTTAGGAAAAGTCAAGGCCTTAGTAAAAGGATCAACTAAGTTATCATCTATGTGAACTTTTTCTATCTTAACGTCGCCAAATTCTATAACTTCACGAAGGTAGTGAACTTTGGCACGATAATGTCTAACACCTTTAGTGATTCCTGATTCATTAGCTATAGTAATGGCTCTAGTATTGTTACAATACATCTTTATGGGTTCTTCAATTGTGAGAACAACTCTCAACCCAGAAATGAATTTCCTAACCCAATCCGCCTCCTTAGAAGTGTCTAAAGCAGCTATATACTCGGCTTCTATAGATGAAGTTATGAAGATGCTTTGCTTTGTACTTTTCTAGTCAACAACACCTCCATTTAAAATAAATACATATCTAGTCTGAGACTTGAGGTCATAAGTGTCTGTCAGATATCCAACATCAGTGTAGCAAGAAACCCTGAGCTCTCGTTTTATATCACCACCATAAACTAGAAACATATCTTTAGTGTTGCAAAGATACTTTAGAATGTTCTTAACAGCTGTCCAGTGAAGTTCACTAGGATTCTGTTGAAATCGGCTTGTTATGTTCTGAACGAACGCAACATCAGGGCAAGTGCATCTCACAACATACATAATAGATCCCACAGCTAAAACATATGGTATATTTTGCATGCGCTTCACCTAAGCGGGTGTTGAAGCACCTTTTAATTTACTTAATTTGAGTTTTTCTTGCATGGGGATACTTCCATGTTTAGAAATCTCCATGTAAAATCTTTTTAAGATTTTCTCAATATAAGCACTTTGATATAAACTAACTAACCGGCTTGATCTATCTCTGTAGATCTTGATTCCAAGAATATATGCAGCTTACCCTAGATCTTTCATAGCGAAACACTTTCTAAGGTAGGCTTTTACACCTTGTAACATTGGAATGTGATTTCCCATGATTAATATATCATCAACATATAAGATTAGGAAAGTGACATAACTCCCACTAGCTTTCATATATACACATAGCTTATCACGATTTTGAGTGAAACCAAATTTCTTAATTTCATCATCAAATCGTTTATTCATTGCCTTGATGCTTACTTAAGTCCATAAATGGAACGCTTTAGCTTGCATACTTGGTTTAGATATTTTGGATTGACAAAACCTTCAGGTTGCACCATATAGACCTCTTTAGAGAGATGTCTATTGAGAACGACAGTTTTGACATCCATTTGCCAAATCTCATTGTCATAAAACGCAACTATAGCTTTAAGAATCCTAATAGCTCTAATGTCTACAACAGGAGAGAAGGTTTGCTCATAATCAACCCCATAGATTTGAGTGATGCCCTTCGCTACTAGACGATCTTATAGGTATGTACAGCGCCATCCATGTCAGTCTTCTTTTTGAAGAGCCATTTGCTACCAACAGTTTTATCGTCAGGAGGAAGATCAACTAAGTCCCAGACTTCGTTATCTTTCATGGATTATATTTCCACATTCATAGCATCTAGCCATTTATCAGATTCAGGATCCAACAATGCTACTTTGTAGTTACCGGGTTCATTAAGATCCCCTAGCTCATACTCCTCATCGTCAATGTATAAGCACATTCGATTAGGAGCATGTCGTATCCTTGTGGACCTACGAATGAGAATGATATCACTTTAAGGTTCATAAATTTCTTGATTACCCTCATCATGATGTATGCTAGTGTTTTCAGAAGGATGCGTATCTTCTTCTTGAATTATTTCAAGATCTTCTAAACTCCCACTTGCTTCTTGAGTTATATGATCATCCTTAAGGAATTCAGCATTCCGTGCAATAAATACTTTGCATTTGGGTGGGTAGTAGACGGAATAACCCATTGTTTCCTTTGGGTATCCTACAAAGATACACTTAATAGATATGGGTTCTAATTTGTTAGGTTTGGTAAGAGTATCTCGCTTAACAAGTGCCTCACAACCCCAAACTTTTAAGTAAGACATCTTAGGGGCTTGCCCATGCCATACTTTGTATGGTGTCTTTTCAACCTTCTTAGTTGGAACCATGTTGAGAATGTGTGCAACAGACTCAAGGGCATAATCCCAAAAGGACTTTGAAAGAGTTGTTTAACTCATCATGGAGCGAACCATATCAATTAGGGTTCTATTTCTCCTCTCAAACACACCATTATGTTGTGACGTGTAAGGAGGAGTGCGATGGGCAATAATCCTATGCTCCTTAAAATGATCCAAAAATTCTTGACTTATATACTCGCCCCTACGAACATAACGTAGCGATTTTATAGTCTTCCCGAGTTGGTTTTCTACTTCCTTTTGAAATACTTTGAAGGTTTCAAACACTTCATGTTTATGCTTTAACAAGTAAACATAAACATAACGACTAAAGTCGTTAGTGAAAGTGATGAAGTAACTAGCTCCTTGTCTTGACACAATTCTAAATGGGCCACATACATCGGTATGTATTAGTCCAAGTAGATCTTTAGCCTTTTCCACATGATGTGAATAAGGTTTCTGTGCCATCTTTCCAAACATGCATGAAACGCACTTTTCAAAAGACTTAATGTCAGTTGAATTAAGAAGTCCATCATGTTGCAACTTCTCAATACGTTTCTTGCTAATGTGTCTAAGATGACAGTGCCACAAGAGAGTATAGTCCAAGTTTAACTTGGCTCTTTTATTGCTAACAGCATACATAGAACTATTTTTGTATTAGAATTAGACAAATCAATTTCATAAATACCATCCCTTGGAACGGCACTGAAATAAACCACATTATTCCTTGAAACTGAAATTGTATTTCCATCAAAACGGTTAATAAAACCATCGTCATACAAACAAGAAACTGAAATAACTCCTCTAGTAATAGAAGGAGCATCATGACAATTGTAAAAAATTACAACTAATCCATTAGGGAAACACAAATTATAAGATCCAATAGCTTCGACGGCTACACACTGGCCATTGCCCATGTACAGACTCAAAGCTCCTGACATCAGCTTCCTACTTCCCCTGAGTCCCTGAGTAGTATTACAGATGTGAGTGCCACAACCTGTGTTATATACCCAAGATTTACCAAGAAAAGAAAAGAGTTTTATAGTAAAGATACCTGAAGTACTAGCTCCCTGAGATAGTTTCTTGTTCTTTAGCAACTCAGAGAGCAAAGGTCACGGCGATTGAAGAGTCAAAAGACTTAACGTCACTTCTCTTGATGAACTCATCGGGAACCTCAAAGTTCACGAAATGATCATCAAGAAAGATTATGAAATAGTCAAAGCAAAAGTTAAAAGGAAATCTCTTGCTTTAAAGGCTAAGAAAGAATCTAGTGATGAAGAGTGTTCGACTTCCGGAAGTGAAGACGAAGAATACGCCATAGCGGTAAGAGACTTCAAGAAGTTCTTCAAGAGAAGAGGTAGATTTGTGAGACAACCTTGGAACGACAAAAAGACGTTCCAAAGAAGCCGATACGACAAAAACAGTAACAATGATAGAAAATGCTTTAGATGCGGTGACTCGAATCATCTTATTGGAGAATGTCCAAAACCATCGAAAGACAAGAACCAAAGAGCATTTGTCAGAGGTTTTTGGAGTGATCGCGGTGAAGAAGATGATGAGAAAGTCAATAATGAAACGTGTCTAGTAGCTCAAGCATCAAGTGAGGTATGTTCTGAATCCTCCTACTTTAGTGATGAGAACTCGTCAATAGATGACTTAGTGCTAGATAATGAATATGATAAACTGTGCAAAATAAGTTTAAAGATAATTACTAAAAACAAAAGATTAATAGCCACTAGAAATAATTTAGAAAAAGAACTTAGTTTTCTAAAGGAAAAAAGTGTCTACACTTGAAAAAAACAAGGGAGTTGATCTCGAATGTGTAAAATGCCATTGAGAATGAAAAACTCAAAGAGGAAGTCACTATATTAAATAAATTTGAAAAGAGTACACAATGTCTAAATGAAATGTTAAGTAATCAAAAACCCTTCGGTGAAAAATTGGGTTTAGGATTTAATTCATTTGAAGCATCATCTAGTGGAACTAAAGAAATAAAATTTGTGAAAGCTCAGAAAAAGACGTCTTCTGATGGAGGTCCCATAAATATAGGCGGCCCCCAAAGTGTTCAGGCGGCCCCCAAAACAATTATGGGACCACCACCAGTTGGTACACGTGGATCTAAGAAAAGTGTGCATTTTCAAAAATCTATTTTAGGTCCTAAACCAAAACACATAATAGTAAACAACGTCAAAGTTCCCGTTGCTAGTGATAATGAAGTCAAACAATTTTATAAGCCATTATTAAAACTGGGAGTTAGATTTTTAAAATCTAATTTTAGATCAAAAACTCCAACACCTAGAAGAGTCATCAATAATTATCCTCATCCTAAGACACCACAACTAAAAAGAAACATTGGTCGACAAAATCAACCACGTGGCTTTCCTGTAACTTAGAACAACTTCCCACGTCAAAGTTACATGTCATGGGAAACGTGTCTTCCATTTCCACATCCTAACCAATTGAATCAAATGCAAGGGATGTTTAGCACTAATAACTTTGGACCCATGAGATATTGGGGACCAAATGTTTGAGGTGTTGCCTTATATAAATAGATATGTCTTGAAGTCGACTTAGAACCCGATTAGTGGATAAAGGATAACAGATGCTCCAAACACATGACGGGTAACCAAAAGCTCTTCTTAAGCTACAAGGCATACAATGGAGGTAATGTTATTGTTGGTAGTAATCTTCGCGGTAACATCATTGGCAAAGGTATGATTTAGAATGACTCTCTTAAAATAGATAATGTAGAACATGTAGATAACTTAAGATTTAACTTGTTAAGTATAGGACAAATATGTGATAATAAGTGTAGAGTAACTTTCTCTAAACATGATAGTGAAACCACTAAGGATGGTAAGGTCGTAGGTAGAGGTATTAGGAAGAAAGGCTTATATGTGATGAAATTAGGAAATAAGCCCAAAGACCAAATTTGTCTAGCAACGATTGATGAAAATTCCACGTTGTGACATAGGAGATTAGGTCACGCATATATGCATCTCATTCAATCGTTAGCATCTAAGGAATTAGTTAGAAACTTACCTAAGCTTAAGTTTGATCAACACTTCTATGATGCTTGCAAAATTGGAAAGCAAGCTCACGCTTGTCATAAGGCTAAGAATATAGTCTCAACGACTAGATGATGAGAACTCCTTCATATGGATCTCTTCGGTCCATCCGTCGTACGGAGTTATAGAGGAAACCACTACACCTTAGTCATAGTAGATGACTACTCTAGGTATACTTGGACTAGATTCCTTAAGGACAAAACCGAAGTCTTCGATCAATTCAAAATATTTAGTAATAAAATTCAAAACAAATTAGGATGTACTATAGTGTCAATAAGAACCGACCACGGTAAGGAATTTGATAATAAAGTGCAATTTGGAGAATTTTGTAATGCCAATGGTATTACACATAACCTCTCGGCTCCACACACTCCTCAATCAAATGGCGTGGTTGAAAGGAAGAATATGACACTTCAAGAAATGAGTAGGACTATGTTGAATGAGAAACCATTACCATAAAAGTTTTGGTGTAACGCAATAGACACTTCAACACACATTCTCAACCGAATCCTAATTAGAGCCATCTTAGGAAAAACACCTTACGAACTCTTAAGAGGTAGGAAACCTACTCTAGATTACTTTAGAGTGTTTGGAAGCAAGTGCTTCATTCTAAACACTAAAGACTACCTTACAAAGTTTGACCCAAAGTCATACGAAGGACTTCTGTGATGCTTGCAAAATTGGAAAGCAATGTCATGCTAGTCATAAGGCTAAGAATGTAGTCTCAACGAATTGATGCTTAGAACTCCTTCATATGGATCTCCACCCTATAAGACATCACCCTTGGTGGATGATGACCTAGATGAAGAAGAAGCAATTAAGGTTACCGAAAAGAAAAACCTAAAAAATGACATTATGGATGAAACTTTAGAGATTGACGAAATAGTTAATATTAAGAAATCTAGGAACCATCCATTAGAAAATGTTACAGGAAACCTTAACCAAAGAACCCTTATATCACAAGCCCAAAACCAAAGTAACTTCTTTTGTTTTATATCAACTATAGAACCTAAGAATGTGACTGAAGCCTTAACGGATGATAGTTGGATAGTCGCTATGCAAGAAGATTTAAATCAATTCATTGCTAACGACGTTTGGGAGTTAGTTCCACAGCCTAGTAATATGATAATTATAAGAACTAAGTGGGTGTTTAGAAATAAGTAAGACGAGCATGGTATTGTTTCTCGAAATAAAGCTAGGTTATTCGCTTAAGGCTATAATCAACAAGGGGGCTCGATTATGATGAAAACATATGCCAGTTGCTAGTGACTTGAGTCAATTAGGATACAATTAGCTTATGCTTGTGCTTTAGATTTTAAGCTATTCCAAATGGATATAAAATGTGCATTCCTAAACAGTTTTATCAATGAAGAGGTAAACGTGGCACAACCTCCAGGATTCATTGACTTTAAAAAACTAGATCATGTTTACAAACTAAAGAAAATCATCATTCAAATATATGTCGACGACATTATATTCGGTTCGACTTGTCAAGACATGTGTGATAAAATTTCCAAAATCATGCATGACGAGTTTGAGATGAGCATGATGGGTGAACTTAACTTCTTCCTTGGAATACAAATAAAATAAATAGAAGATGGTATTTTCTTTAATAAATCTAAATATATTAAAAAAAGGTTTAAGAAATTTGGCTTAGAAGAATCTAAACTAATGAAAACCCCCATGTCCTCCGATACTAACTCACGAAAGACGAAGAGTGTGAGTCGGTAGTAGTTACCAAGTATCAAGGCATGATAGGAGATTATGTATACCCTAACAGCAAGTGGGCCCAATATCATGTTTAGTGTCTGCCTTTGTGCCCGCTTCCAAGAGGCTCCTAAAACCTCTCACCTTGAATCGGTTAAGCGTATCTTCTGATACATTAACGGCACTACGCACTTAGGATTATGGTATCCTAACGGATCGGTATAGGAAACAGTCAGTATTATGCCGGATCTGAATCATGCGGGAGATTATGTGGATTGAAAGAGAACTAGAGGTATTTATACGTTCGTGGGATGTTGTTTGACATCGTGGTTCTCAAAGAAACAAACCGCTCTTGCCTTATATCACTACGTAAGCCGAATACTTAAGTGCCAGAAAAAGGCATGTCAAACAAAGCACTCTGATGAGAAACAAGCTCTTATCGACTACGACCTGTGACTCGATGAC
The DNA here is from genome assembly GCA_026074375.1 of Tanacetum coccineum. Classification (NCBI taxonomy): domain Eukaryota; kingdom Viridiplantae; phylum Streptophyta; class Magnoliopsida; order Asterales; family Asteraceae; genus Tanacetum; species Tanacetum coccineum. The sequence goes on along the minus strand of BQNB010015317.1, from coordinate 26,027 downwards.
GTCCCGATCATGTGCGACAATAAAGGTGTGATTGACCTTAGCAAAAACCCGGTGCAACATTCTCGAACCAAACACATTGAAATCCGTCACCACTTTCTTTGTGATAATATCCAGAAAGGACATATCTCAATCGAAAAAGTGCCGTCCGTCGACAACATCACCGACATTCTTATGAAACCCCTTAAATGTGAATTGTTTAACTATCTACGTCTTGGTTTAGGAATGATGGAACACATTCCATAAATCATACTAGTCTGCTTCTCCTTATTCTGTCTTAATTCTAGTCCGTGTTCTATTCCGTGTCGTGACAAACCTTTAAATCATCTCGAATGTATCTTAAGCATTTTTAATACGTAAAATGCAAATTAAAACGTCGCTCCTCTTTGTAAAATTTTCGTCAAAAACCAAGTCAAAATTTCCTCACTGAGGGCGGCCCCTATATCCTGGGCGGCCCCTCAATATATTTGGGACCGCCCGACTATATGGGATCGCCATCAGAAAACTTCCATATTTTACACTTAGTTAAAAACTTTCAAATCACAAAAACAAACACCCCTTTTCTTCTCAGCAGCGACGAAAACAAACAAAATAACCCAAAAACTCAAAAGCAACCATTAAAACTTAAATTAAAGATAAAATCAACACCTACAATTATTCATAACATCGTCAACATCATCAATTGTAAGTCATTTCATCTATTTTCTTTCAATTTGAGTTTAGGGTTCATGATAAACACTAAAAATTAAAATTGGGGATTTTTCCTTTTTTATATCTAATTTGTACTTAATTGATACTACTAGGATACAATGTATAATAATATGTTTCCCGTAGACATAGGATTTGCATATATTAATAAGTTTGCCAAACAATTAATTTCGAACCATTAACCCCAATTTTATTTTCAAAATACTCACTTTAGGAACATAATAAAACTGTTGTTATACATTGTTAATATAACTTAAAAACGTTTTCAAACACATGCATAATGATCTCATGAACAAAATTCGAGATACATAATTAATATGTATTTTTTGACATGTTTGGATGAGAAAAATCAAACTAAGGAGCATTTTTATTAATCTTGGTTGTTATATTTTAAGGGAGATTAATCGTTACTCACACATTTGTCACATTATACGGCACACACTAGGCCACGTGACTTAAAATAACCAATACAAGTATTGAAATTAAATGGATTTTGGTTATTTTAGGTGACAATGCCTCGAATTACGCACTAGATCATCAAAAGACCCGAAATTACATTCCACTCATATCAAGTGAATTTAATTAACCCTTAAAAAACACAATTGCAAGTCTGGAAAAATGATACTTTCATGAGGGTAGGGTTGTGAGTCAAAATTTTGAAAACATGAGTCATATCCGTGCTAAATTTGAATCAATTGATTTTGATTGTTTGTTGAACATAAACGAACAAATTGTTCATCGTTTTGTTCTCGAGTTCTATAGTCAACTAAATTTTGGTTATAACTCCACGGGTCACTTTGTGGTCAACTTTGTTATACAAAGTAAGTCATTTTCTCTCACTCTCGAGGAATTTGGTCAAATCTTAAAAATACCGTTCAAAGGTCAAGTTTCACACACCGACATGTGGTCATTCGACTACTTGTCAATAAGTGTCCAGTTAATGGTTGTTATTTAAACTTTTTTTTTGTTTTTTTAAACTCCTCTTCTCTAAATGTCGTCAAGTCTTTTATTCAAATTCCTCGACCAGGTCAAGTCACTCGTACTAAAAATAAGAAAACCATTATCGTTGATAAAACAAAATCCTTACTCGTGAAATTCAACCTCATATGAAACCATAGGTTGATATCATTCGTGAAATCGCCATTTGTTTAGGAGGTCATAAGGATCATGTCTTTGTCATATGCTTTATTGCATTAAAACCTCCACTCGATACAATCTAGCATTTTTTATTCTCAAAAGAATGGAAAAGACTCGAAATAAACCTAAGGAACTCTTACCTTATGGAATGCTTTTGACTCGATTGTTCAAACATGTTATGTCCGTCTTTCCTGAGCTAGCAATTGATCACTACATCTCACATGATCGAGTCATGCATCCCCTCGCTCCTCATTATGAGCGAAAGACGTGATCGGATCATGGCAAGAAAAGACCTCGTGAATCAAATGCTAGCTCCTCCTCTACTACTTTAAATCATCCATCCTCATCTCATCCTTTGGATGATACCATTGATGAAAATGATGATGAATCATTTCATTCCAACTCTTCATCTCCATCTTAAAACGTCTCTTCCTCATCCAATGTTGTCCCTAGAGTTCGTTAAAACCCTCCTCATGAAAGTCATAACTTAAACACCTATCTCTTCGAAACTATAAATCTTCAAACCCAACAACGAGATGCTCACCGGGAAGGGTTAAGGTCAATTGGACAAGCTCTCAAGAACACGATGGGTGGAAAACAGAAGTGAACATGTTGGCATAACTATTAGAGACTATTATTATTATTTTTCTTATTTAATACATTATGTTTTTTAATATATTATTAGGACTAGGAATGGCAAATGACAATTACATTTGACTTGGATGATTCTCTCCATTTTATCATCTTATCAACACTTTATGATTAACAATTTTTTTTGAATGTGACATACGAACAATGCTAATACTTGCCAAATAATTTGTATGCTAGTTTAGGACTACATATTATTTCTTGAATTTGTTGATTCTTAAATTTGGTAGATGCCGAAATCACTGGACTTAAGAAAAGGGAAAAACTAGAAATTTTCATTTTTCCAGAAAACGGCCCCCTTAAATACCCGGCGGCCCCCAATATATTTAGGACTTCCTGGTGATATGGGACCGCCACCAGAGGGAACAAAAATTTTGAGTTTGCCTCTTTTTCTGTATCTTTGACCCTCCTACCTACATCTTCAAGCTGACAATTCCCTGTTTAGTTAAACTATCTTTTGCATCCCCTTTTATCCAAACCATGCTTTGCTATTTTATCCTATTCTTCCTATTATTTAAATCATCCAATTCTCATACTTCACTACCACCTTCACCTTCTTCATCCACCTCTCCTTCATCATCAATGTCTTGCTCAAATCACCATTCCAACTTCTCTAGAAAACCAAGAATGTCGGTAAGACAAGTATGGAAACGCAAAACATCCACTCCAAAATCATCACCTTCTTCTAAAAAATACTCACCTCCAATTCCTCCTAGAGTCTATTTACAATCTCTTTCACCATCATCATACAATTCCTTAAGAGATCAAATGATCAACCAACTTCACAACATTTCCACCATTCTTGATTCACACACTAACCCATCCAATACCTACATTCATGCACCACCCTCACCACCACCGCAACTAATTCATCCTCTTTCTCATGCTCAAGTTGAATTTTACTCAAGTTTCTGTCATTGTTGCAAGTTTTCTAGACACTAATTCTACTCCTTGAGAAATGAAATCAACTTCATTCACTTTCTTCTCACCCGTCCCATACCTCAAACTCGTACCCCTCCAAATCATACCAACCTCCTCCTTTTCCCTCTTTAATTAATCATTCTCATATGATTAATCCACCTAAATAATCGACCATCTATCTTTTGATTATGGCATCTCCTACATTTCATGAATCCACTAGTATTGATCTATGCCTTATTATGTCTTTATTTCATGATTATCTACTTTATATTGTAATGATTCATACAAATATAGTATGAATTTGTCTCTTCTCATATTATGTCTTTAGCTTTATCTTATGAATGTACTACTTGCATTTTCTATTGTATGAGTTTCCTGATTGGTGAATGAAACTCTCTTTTGGGTAACTTGAATCCAATGTTATGTTTAAAAGATATTTGTCTTGTACTTGTACCTCTAACTTTGTCTTGTAGCAAACAATTCTCGTAAGATAGATCCCTTGGTGCCCCGAACGAGGGGGAGCATACATCAAGGGGGAGAAATGGAACAAAACTCATGCATAATATGTAACTATTAATTTTATGGATAGAGATCCTCTAATGTTTGTCTCTCAAGTTTGGTAATGTTGAACCAATAAAATAAAAATAAACATAATAGTGGGGACACATTCAAAAAAATATAAAAATAATTAATTTCCTCCCTCTCACAACATGTTAACATGAGAGAACTTAAGAGAAATGAACATGAGATGATCTCATTCCTAATTTGATACAAAATGAGTTTATATTTTATCATCATCAAAAAAGGGGAGATTGTTAATACAAATAATGTCTAAAAACATTATTTATATTTTTCGACCTCTCAACGTTTTGATAATAATAAAATGTAAAATCGTTTATGATAAAATTAAACGTTTACAAATTATTAATCGTAAAATTCTATTTCTAAGATTGGTAATCACTTAAGGTATGAACAAACAAATAGCATGATTAGTGATCAAAAAAATATTTTTCTCTTATTCATTACATTTTTACAAAAGAATTTCACAAAATTAATTATACAAAATATTTTCTAATTAAAAGAAAAGTTTTATTAAAAACTTAAAATTTGAAATTTAAATTTTCCCCTAAAAATGGAAGGTTCCATACCAGATACAACATTCCCCACAAAAAAGACAAAAAAGAGAGCGTTGTCTACTGGGCGGCCCCCTTATAGGCCTGGCGGCCCCCTTATATATCTGGGACCGCCAGGACCGCCCCCAGTGACCGTTGTATTTTCCTGCCTATAAATACTGCTCAATTCCTTGAAGAAAATTAGACCTCTTTGTATGAAATTTTTAGATAACTTTCTCTCTCTAAAAATATTATTTCTCTCTCTAAATCTCTTGATCACTAACATGCTTAGATCTTGTTTCAACTGATCTAATCTCTTCTTCTTATATCTTCCCTCTCATTCAAGTGCAAGAGAAGAACATTCGTATTTGTCAAGAAATGAATTGTTATTTAGAGATCTCTCCTCTTTTCTTCTAAGTACCAAATCTCTATTGTAATTATCTTGTGTATTTGTGTGATTCGGATTGTGTGTAAATCTGATAGTGTAGATCTAGTGATTGTGTATTGATTGTGAAGTGGTAGATTGGTTCTAGCTAAGATTAGGACTCGACATTTAGCTTAGTGTCGGAAAATAACGTAAGCAACGTGTAAACAGTTTTCTCCGCCTAAAGGGAGCTTGTTGACATAGTGAAATCTTGAGTAGGATACTTGAGGAGTGGAGTAGGGCGAAGAGGTGCTTCGTAGCCGAACCACTATAAAATCTTGGCGTCTTGGTTTGATTGTTCCTTTCCTTATCTCTTCATATTATTGTCATTGTTATTTAGCTTTAGTTTAGATTGTTATATTGTTTGTTCATATTGTGAATTGGTTAAACATACAACTCAAATCTAAATAATTTGAAAGCTAACTTTTAAAACATAAAATGAACCTATAAACTATTCAACCTCCCCTTCTAGTTTCCATAACTTATATCAGTCATACATTCATCATTGACACTATAGTTGACAACATTATCTATGTTTAGTTTAAACATTACTTCGCTAAGATAGCCTTTTCCAGCGAACTTTCCACCCTTGAAGAGGATAAATTTATCAGATTCAAAGACAAGCTTGAAACCAAAATTTTAAGGACAGAACCAGACATCAAATTCTTGCGAACATTAGGAACATGGAAAACATTATTTAAGGTTAGGGTGTTGCCTAAAGTGAACACCAAATCAACTTTTCCTATTCCTTACACTTGTGTGGTTGAGTGGTTACCCATGTAAAGTATACAGTCAGGTGGCTCATATATTTTAAACATGGCTTTGTTGTTGCACACATGTCGGGTCGCGCCAGAGTCCACCCACCAAGATTGTTCTTCATCGGGGAAGAATGCCTTAGATATCATAGCCACATAATTGCTATCCTTAGTTTTGTCAATTTCACTTACCTTTTTCTTTTTAAATGCATGACACTCTCACTTGAAATTTCTTGATTTGTTGTTATGGAAACAAACCACATCCTTTTTATTCTTTTTGAACTTGTCTTTTTCTTTGTCATCTTTATGTTTCCTCTTTTCCCTAACTTTTGAAGACTCTCCCTCATCTTCAACTACATGAACTTTAGAAGTATCATTGTTGGTTTTATTTTCCAAACAATATTGCTCTTCAATGAGAAGATGCTTTCTAAGTTCCTTTAAGAACATATCGTCCTTCCAATGCTTAAGATTTTTCTTAACATCTCTCCATGTAGGTGGGAGTCTATCAATGATAGATGCTACTTGGATTGATTCATCCATATTCATGTTGTGTTGTGTTGTGTGAACATGCATAAAATATGTTCAATTTCGTACATTGATCCATAATAAGACGTGAATCTATAATTTTATACGAATTAAATTTAGAAACAAAATTTCTTACTTGTTTCGTCTTTCATGAAGTACTTCTGCTCTAGTGCATTCCACAATTCACTTGCCGTTTTGATATTTTGGTAGACGTCAAACAATGGATCCGACATAGCGTTGAGGATGTGTCCATGACATATGAAGTCATCATTCTCGAACTTGAGTCGTTCATGAGAGTCATTGAGAGTCTCATTTTCAGTTTCTATGGGATACGGCTTGGTGAGAACATATGCCACTTTCAACGTAGCCAACAAGAATTGCATCTTCTTCTGCCACCTTTTAAAGCTACCACCATCGAAGCAATCCAACTTGACAATATCACTCGACATTTTTTGAAGATTCTTTGATGCCATCTTTATACAAAACTCGCTTTAAGATTGTTAGTTCCGGGGTTCAATCTAAATGGCTAACACGTATAAACAAATCTCTACTACTTGTTACTTCAAGGCGATTGCTCTCTTTCATAAAGCGATTTCGCCCCAACTATTTGTTAGAAATCGAGAAAAGACTCGGTCACTTCCAAAAGTGTAATAGTATAGCTCGTAGCATAATATTTGGAAACTTACCAAGCTAACCGGGTCAACATAAGTCATCCTTATATGACCGGCCATAGTGATGATTTAGATACCCTCTCCATGCCTTGGAAAGGGTTGGTTGTTTATTTGGTTATTCACATAATACATTTTCCTTTCCTTTCTCTCTCTAAGTGATACAACCTACTTTCTCTCTCTAAACTTTCTATCTTGTCTATTGTTAAGTGATTTGATACAACTACAATTGGTATTAGTCGCCATAGGGTGACATCAAGAGTTTGTGTGTGTTCATATCTTGTTTAGATCATTAGTTTTAATTATTTTGGGTTTTGTGTGCTTCAAAAATCAAACCCGGATTTTTGTGTTTAAAAGTGTTAAAGTTTGTGTTTTTAAGTAAGATATAGGACTAAGATAACTAGTTGTGCAAGAAAAATCAAGGTAAAACGTCAAAAAGGGTGAGTTTTTGGTGATTTTTTATGAAAAAGTACGTTTTTATTTAAAGCTAGCGAAATATGTATTGAAGGTAGCGAAATATATATGATACCAGCGAAATATGACAGTAAGCGAAATATGTTGTAAGCGAAATATGAGAGGTTGACCTCAAGCGATTTATGTCATTTCTAGGAAACAAAACTCTGCTTAATTTTTCTTAGGTCAAGCAAAATATGTTCCAGGGATATATGTTGGCAAGCAAAATATGTTAGCAATTGATTTATGACAAGTTGTTAGTTCAAACGAAATACGTAGTTGTGTAAGACGAAACTTTGTCCAATTTTCTTCTTTCAAGCGAAATATTACATAGTCATAATCCAAGTGAAACATTTCAAGCGAAACATTACATTTGTCATATTCAAGTGAAACATTACACCAGTCACAAAAAGATTTTATTTTCTATGGTTTGTCTTTGTAAAATCCAGTGAAATATTTGGATTTCTTAGTTTTAGTGAAGATTTGTAAAATCCCGTAGAACATTAATCTTAATCACCAACAACAACAACTCTTAACATAACCCCCCTTTATCACTGTTTGATCAATCTTTAATTATTTCACTTTTTAATTAATTCAAGATGAATACTTTAGCAGAATACATCTTTGTTGCTAGAGTTGAGAACCATCCTCCAATGCTTGAAAAATCAATGTATGATTCATGGGCAAGTTGTATAGGTCTATTCATCAAAGGGAAGAAACATGGTAGGATGATGCTTGGTTCAATTGATAATGGTCTATTGGTTTACCTAACTGTAACCTTTTCCCTTTTGTGTTCAGAATATTTCATTTATAGTCTTTTGATTATTTGACTTTTGTTTGTTTATTCAGATTTTGTACTGTGTTGACGGTGATGATTTTTATGAGTATTGTGATGAATTGCGGTTTATTGTGATCAATAATCCCTTTTGGAAGGTATTATTGTTTTATTTGTATTCCGGGTGGTTTGACCCGTGAGTTTTGAGAAACGCCAAAAAACTAGTCCAACACATCCGTTAATGTCCAGATGAGTTTTGAAAGGGCTTAAAGTGAAAATATGTCGTGTAAATACTCTAGGTTAATGGAAAAGTATTTTTAAGGTGAATAAAAATGCTAATTAACTTTGGGGTAAATTTTACGGTTGAGTTTTACGAGTATTTAAGTGATCCCAACACGAAAAGAAAGACCCGACACCCCATAGGATGCCATCCGGTCAAGAAAGTCAAAGAGGGGAACAAAATGGCTATTTTCTAGCTAATGTGTCTAAACTTGTACAAGTATATGTCTTATACCACTAACACTCTATTCATTTTCCATTTCATCTTCAAAAAAAACACACATAAGTGTGTGTGTGTGTTATTTGGGCGCCACCTACACCACCACAATCCACCATAAATTTTCTAACATTGATCGAGAACGTGGTATTCCGGGTTGATACGAGTGTTTGGGTATTCATTTAAACAACGTTTGGGTTGTCCGGTTCGTGTCGAAATCTACATTTTGAAATTTTCTTGTAAGTTTTTCAATTTAATTTCGTTTGTCCTTTGGGTTAATTTTTATGCATAGATGTTAGTTGTACAAGTTGATCGGTCCTGAAAATTAATTTTTAAAGCGAAAATGAATAAATAAGAGGGTGTTTGGTTCGTGGGATATAAAAAGGAAAATAAGGGTTTTTGTAGTTTTGATGTTGTGGTTGTGATGGTTGAATAATATATGTTGTTAGATAGGTTATTTTTGATAATAGCTTGTATAGCTTATTCGGGCTTATTTTAAGCTATTTCTTGGCTTATTTGGGCTTATATGCCACGAAAAGTTTCCTAAAATCACTAGGATAGTGATTTTGATTAATATTTTGGTTATGCGTATGTTGGTGGACTATTTTTAGGCTTATGGTAGTAACTCAAATGCACGATAACGTAGCTTGTTAGCTTATGTTTACGCTTAATATACGTAATTTTGAGCTTATGGACTTACGACTAAATAAGTCTATTTAAGCTGTGGCTTAATGGGAGGGCTTATTATGGTCTGGATTATTTTCTACTTATAAGTATATGCTTACATATGTAAATGGACATTGGTTTTGGACTTGGATCGTATTTTAAACTTATAAATATCTTAATGGACCATTATTAGGCCTTAAAGCCCAATAAGTGATATTTAGTCGTTATGAGAGTTTTGACGGACTTTTGGAAGTGAAAATGTGTTTACGAAGTGATATTGAATGATATTTTGGGAAAAACATTTTAGTAAACGTTAAAGATTGAGATTTTGGAGTTTTGTCGAAAAGTGTTGAATTTATGAAAATTGTTGAAAATAAGGTTTGAAACCTTGGAAAACGATGTATGAGCGGACGGGTCATGTCGAAATTTCATAAAAAGTTTATAATTAAAATTTTTCCTAAAAACATATTTTTTATTTTAAATAATAAAATATTATTTAATTATTTTATTTATTTAATAAATTCACTAAAAGACGAAAAAATTAATTTTTCTCAAACCTTCTCTAATGTGTTTATTATGAGTAAACGTTTCATTTTTAACCGTATTATGATTATTTTGAAGTGACTAAGGTTACCGAATGGAGTTGTCGAGATATATTCATAATTATTAATTATAAATATTTATTTATATTACTTATCTATTTTCTCTAAATAGTATAAGTATGTATTATCGAGTAATGGGATTGATATGATTGTTGGGATATGTCGTCAACCATCACACCACTAAATTGTTATGAGTAATTGTACAACGCGTCTAAACTCTATGCATCAAACGTGAAGATTGTTGATCCCACTTCCATAGATCGAATTCCTTAGTTTGTATAAGGTTTAGTTATATTAGATAAATCTAACAGAACTATTGTAGAAACTGTGTTTGAGTGTATTAAAGATTATGCGGAATCTAATCTTTAATATTAAGAAGGATTCTTAATGAAACAGTAAAACTAAGAACATATAATTCAACAAACAATAAGCTCCAATATTATTAATGAAATAATACGAATACTCTTAATAGTATTAGGGTTACAAAACCTTGACCCTGTCCATTATACAACTTTGTATATTTTTTTATATCAAACTCTATGCCCTAGGACCTCCTTTTATACACCAAAGTGTCCTATACGGCTTACAATACTTTCCTAAGTAATCATAATCTTCTAAACAAATAACTTATACATATATTTTACCAAAATATCTCATACAAATCACATAAGCAGTACTAACTAACTCAGCAGTACTAACTTCTTCACTAGCAGCATTAACTTTGTACTAACAGTAGTAACTTTAGTACTAGCAGTAGTAACTACTTAGCCTATTTTCCAGTCTTTATCTCTGAGCAGTCTTAACTTCCACTAGTGGTAGTAACTTCCTCTAGCAGTAGTAACTTTATACTGGCAGTTGTAACTTCACCAGTAGTCTTAAACACTTAGAATAATTTTCATTGAAATTCTCCAGCAGCACTAACTTTGACTAAGCGGCATTAACATCAATAAGAGCAGCAGTAACTTCATACAATATCAAGAAGCTTTTAATCCTAACAATCCTCCCCTAAACTTGATATTTATCTCCAAAATCATCAAGTTTCTTCATTGAAAACTTCATCAACACCATGAGGATGCTTCCAAACACTTCATGGATTCTTAAGCTGTTTTATGATCAATTTACACAGCTGATAAGCCATTTCACTTTATAAATTTGAAGCTTCTTTTCCAACATCCATGTAAGTATATGTGGTGTAAGAGGATACTTCTTCTCTACCAACATGTATATCGACATAGACTGCATCCTCAAGAAATGTACTCCACGGGAGTCATATAGCTTCCATTCCAACACTTTGTATCCTTGTTGATTCCTCCATACAGTATCTTCTACATATGGTTTAAACATATTTTTCAAATAATTCCATAATACTAAATCTAAGTCTTCTACTGGTCTTGTTGATCCATATCTAGCTTTTACCAACTTGTATAAATCTTCCAAGTCTTCTGTCAAAACTTTTAAGCATGTGACTAAAGATCATGTACATCTTAGACTTTCCATCAGCTCTCACTATTTGATAATAGCTTTTCTTTTCTTCTTTGTGGATCTTCTAGTCAACAATCCTTGGAGACTTAACATCTAAAGGTATATCATCAATTGTTACCTCTTCTTCAGTTGGAATGATTTCCAAACACTGTTTAAGCTTTGCTGTTTCTTTATCATCATTCACCTTTTGCTTCTTAGTACTCTCTTGTTCCAACTTTTCTCCTGCTCTCTTTGAACTACCTTCCACCAAGTCTGTTCTAAAATCTACAAACATGTTTACCCTTTTGAAAGCTTTGTCAAACAATTCTTTGATAGAATTAAAGTCTTTAGACTTCAAATCTTTGTGCTTCCAACCTTTCATGTTCTTAAGATAAGTAATCATGGTCTTCTTCTGCTGAGTTTTGGTTGGTGGTTTGTTCCTCTTCTCCTCTGCTCTTTTAGCTGCAAAGTGTTTTCTTCTTTGCTTTAGGAGTTCTTTAAACAATGTGTCTTTTTCTTTAATTGTAAACTGCTCTTATTCTTTAGCTTGCAGTCTTTCAGCCAACTGGTAATCAACATCAACTTTTGCTTGAATATCATCCCAAGCAATATTGGCTTCATCAATCTTTTCTTCTTCAGCTCTGGCAATTCTTTCCTCTTCATCAATCTCTACTTGTAATTTAAGTGCAATCTCTTCAGCAAGTATGATTTAAACTTTCTTCTTTGTAGGCTTCACAAGTTCAGGTTCTACCATTTTCCCTTTGCCTTTGTCCTGAACTTTTGCCTGATCAACTTCCATCAAATGGCATTGCATACTCCTATTTTTTAAACAAAGATGATATCATCCACATAAACTTGGACCAGCAAAATATCACCTTTATGCCTTTTGATGAATAAGGTCTAAATTTCCCTCTTTGAAACCTATTGTCTAACAGATATGTTGACAAGGTTTCATACCAAGCTCTAGGCTTGATGTAGTCCCATACAGTGCTTTCATCAACATGATGCTTTTCTCAACCTTGTATAACTATCCAGGATATGCAAGAGCTGCATCTCCCACTCACCACCACCCCTCTGGGGGGAGCTAAACCAATATAAAAGGGGGGACAACGACACACCAGGATCAACACACACACTCTACTAAAAATTGATACGAAAACACTATTTAAAAAAAAAAGGGGGGGGGGGGGGGGGGGGGGGGATTTTTGGGTATTTTTATCAATATTAAGGGGGGGGGGGGAGGGGGGGGGGTGGGGAATTGATTCTAATATATAAAATCTTGAAAAAAATATAATTACGCTGGGGAGAAAAAATGCATATAAACAAAATAATAAATCTAATATTTATATAATAAAAAAATTTTTAAAATATTAAGATAATATAATATTATACAGGGGGTAATGTGTGTTGTATTATTATTGATATGTGTTGTATTTAAATAATAATAATAAAATTAAAAAAATACATATATATAATAAATATAATGAAAAAAAATATGATAAACATAAAGAATAAGGTATGACTACTACTTTCACTAGAATTAAACTACTAATGATGAGGATACTAACTTTAGACTGGGGTTTGGGGGGTGTGGGGTTTGGGGGGGACCCTTTACAGACCCCAACCCCATCAACCACCATGCTGGTGAACCTGTATCCATACCTGTCAGTGTTAATCCTAAGATAGTACTGCTGTTGATGTTAGTCTTGCAGATGATGTTACTTTGGCTGAGACCTTGATGGCAATCAGAAGTAGTGCTTCAAGATCACAAAAGTTAAAGGGAGTTCTTTTTAAAGAGCCAAGTGAACCAACAACAATAACAACATCAAGACCTTAACCTCAGATTCTAGCAAAAGATCAAGGAAAAGGCATCATGCAAGAGCCTGAGAAACCAGTGAAAGTGAAAGGCAAAGATCAAATTGAACTATGAATAGCTAGATGTAGCTCAAAGACCTAAATCAGAAGTTTAGATAAAAAGCCAGGCTTGAATGAGAAAAAAGAGAAGAAGAAGCTAGTAATGCTGCATTGATTAAAGAATGAGATTCCATTGAAGCAAGGATAAATGCTGATGCTCAATTAGCTAAAAGGCTTTAAGCAGAAGAGAGAGAACATATGTCTGTTGAAGATCAAGCTAGACTGCTAATGGAATTTATTGCAGCCAGAAAGAAATTCTTTGCTGCAAAAAGAGCTGAAGAGCAAAGGAACAAACCACCTACCAAAGCAGAACAAAGAAAGAAAATTTGTACCTACATGAAGCATATGGCAGGATATAAGGACAAGAAGTTTAAGGGTAAAAGCTTTGATGTAATCAAGCAAATGTTTGACAAAGCTTACAAATAAGTAAATGATTTTGTTCCTATGGATATTGATAGCAGTGGAAAGAAAGCAGAGAATAGTAAGAAAAGAACAAGAGCAGTACTTGGTGAAGAAAGTGTCAAGAAACAGAAGGTAGAGGATGATGCTGAGAAGGCAGAGCTTAAAGCTTGTTTGGAGATAGTTCCAAATGATGATAGTGCTGTCAATATTGAATCTTTAGATACAAAATATCCAATAGTTGATTGGAAGACACACATTCTAGCAGAAGACATTATCAATTATCAGATCATCAGAGCTGATGGAAGTACTAAATATTACAAGTTATTCAGTGCAATGCTTGATGATTTTGACAGACAAGATGTATTAGATCTGTACAGGCTGGTAAAGGAAAGATTTGAGACAACAAGCCCAGAAGGATATGACAGATTGCTTTGGGAAGCTCATCAACTTTAAATTTGAACCAATTGAGGAAGATGAAATCTGGAAAACTCAATAGGACTACACATTTGATAAGCTGGAGTTTATATGAATCATGTGAGTTCATTTATTAATCGTGGATACACGTAAGTTCGATTCACATGCTGGTAGAAAAGAAAATATCCTCTTAATACAAGAAATGGCTTTCAAAAGAATGTTTGATTGGAGGCTAGAAGTTGATCATGAATGTGAAATGGCATTTGAGCTTCTTAGATTTACAAGATCACAACTTAAGAAGTAGAAGAGTGTTTGGATATATCCTCCTGATGATGTATCGATTCAAGCACTTGAACATTCCTCTTTCTCCCTTTGTGCTTTAGAAGAGTTTGTATCATTTAGAAGTTCTTCATAGAAGGTCAATAAGAAAGGTTCTTCATCTTCATTAGATGTTAGAAAGGAAGGTGGTGAAGGAGGAGCCGCTCTTTTTCCTTTGTTTTTGATAATTTTATTTGGGATGTCCAAGGTGTTCATGACACGTGCATGCAACTTGAAACTATTAAAAGGAACAAATGATTAAAGATTGGTTTTAAGAATTTGCTTGAAAAGTTGAGTCAAGAGCATATCATAAGGCATTGGACCATCGATATTGTTCTTAACATCATTCATTCTTAAGACAATGAAATAGGTAAGATCGAATGTCTTCCCGATCACTAGATAGTAAAGCATGTAGGTTGTACTTGCATTTACGTGATCTCCATTTCCTAGGAGACATAAGACATTTTCTCTAAGAAAATGGAGTCGGTCTTCCAAATCAGTAAGTGTGTTGATGAAGACAAGGTTAAGTATGATGTATGCACCCTATAAGGTCGTGCTTTAACGTGTTGGAATGGAAATGTCCATACCTTGGGAATCGATTCTGCAAACCGAATCCCTTAGAATGAATTGAAAAATATGTTGACTGCTGAGTATTGTCTAAGGACTGAAATACAGAAAATAGAGCAGGAGTCGTGGAACCTAACTATGAAGGGAGATGACATTGATGGATACATTAACCATTTCCATGAGTTATCCGTGATGTGTCCTACTCTAGTTACACCCGAGTACAAGAAGAATGAACGTTACATTTGGTGGCTTCCCGAAAGAGTTCAAGGCAATGTAACATCGTCTAAGCCTGCCACCATTCATGAGGCCGTTAGCATGACATGTGGTTTAGTAGATCAAGCGATTCGGGCTAAGGCTACAAGAATTAGTGATACCAAAAAAAGGAAGTGGTAAGAGCAACACAGAGGTAATAACAACTACCACAACAACACCCACCATCATCAACCAAACCGAAGGCAAGAAGCTGCTAAATCTTATGTTACCGCTCCAGCTGAGGGAAAGGTTTGTCTTGGGAACCTACCACTATGTAACAGATGCAAGCTACATCACCTCGGCCAATTATCAATTAAGTGCAGGAAATGCAAAAAAACAGGTCATCAAACCAAGGACTGCTGGAGTAAGACCCCTGCTGCTGACACCCTGCCAACTATCGACGTTAATGCATACGGAGGAATTTTTTGCTTTTTAAGACTTAAGTTGAAAATATTCTAGGACTATATTTCCTAAGAAACTTTTATTAGTAATTTTGTTGTATCGTCGGATGTTGTATTTTAAACTTTTCTATAAAATTATGTTATGATGCTATCCAATGTTGTCATGATTATGTATATTGGCATATTTTATTTTTGTGTATCTTGATCTCGATTTCGTGTGGATTCTTATTGAATGACATCTCTGTGTTGTTGATAGAATCATACCACCAAGAAGAATGATCCGAAATGTGTTGAGTGACTTATTAACGCCCTATTTTTTTCTTTTTACTTCATGCAATTTTGAAGGACAATGTCAACTACGGGACAAGGAATGAGTTTTGCAAAATTGAACAGATCGTAGCTCAATGAGTTACTAATGCTATTGAGGAAACTACTATCTACGAGACAAAAACTCGTGTGGCTTACAACTCGATAGATAAGGTGGCACGTCAGGGAGTAAAGGTAGTAAAGAATGTTAAAAACAAGAGGAAATGGGAAAGTGGTTATGGCGGAAATTCTAGTCAACGACAAAACAAACAACAAAAGGTCACGAAAGCTTACGCTGCTGGGCCAAATAGCAAGAGAGGTTATGCTGGGAAATTTCCGTCCTGAAATAAATGTAAGTTACATCACACTGGCCCATGCACTATTAAGTGCAAAAGATGTCAAAAGGTAGGCCATCAATCCAAGGACTGCATGAGTAAAACCCCTGCTATTGGTAGCAATTCGAAACCTGCAATAACCTGTTTTGGATGTGGTGAACAAAGGAATTACAAGAATAGGTGCCTGCAGTTGAAGAATCAGAATCGTTGCAACCAGAAGGAAAAGAAAGGAAAAGCTTTCTAGGACCCTAACGTCATTGCAAATAACGTTAAAGCATAAGGAAAATTCTTTTTTGCTTTGCATAATAAGACCCAAGTTGAAGATATTCTAGGACCATATTCTCTAAGAAACTTGTATTAGTTTTTTTCTATGAATTTCGTTGTATCGTTGAATGTTTTATTTTAATGTTTCTATAAATTTAGGTGTCATGCCGATTCTGTCAGTTACATTTTTATACTCTACTAAATTATGCAAGCTACTCTTTAGATTGTCATCATCTTATAAACATTCTATAACCATCTTATAAACCATTTTGCTGACACCTTGTAAACTATTTTGCAGTCATCCTTTAATTATTCTTGTTGTCATCTTATAAACTACTTTGTTCTCACTATATGGATATTTTACTACAATGTAAAACCATTTGATACTATCTTATACATAACATTAGTTTGACGAAAATGAGCACGCCATTGTTAGTCCTTAATTATACATAGCCTGATCATCTATGTATAATTCAGAAAAGACCATGTTATGCTGAGATTAGTCATCTTAAAATTTTGTCGAAATCAATTTTCTATTTTAATTTCTAAGAAGCAAAATTTTGCGTGTATATATAAGTATTGCTAGTACCTCCACCTTTTCTCGAACTATGGGGACCAGAGTTACCTTAACGGGGGTGACTGTAATATTTCGTAAATTTCAGGTCATCATTTTAATCTATATCTTATTATTTATTTTACTTAAAAAAAATTTAATTTACCGGGTAAGTTACCTCGCGTTCGTAGTAAAAACGTTTATTAATCGTAAGCGTCTTTAAATTTAGTATTCGTATATGTGTCCTACGTAATTTATTATTTTTCAAAAGTATCACAAACGTTATATTTATATTTATTATTAGTTACGTTTTACTTCGTGGTTCTGCTTAAACTCTTGTTATATTTTACGTTTTCGCGTTTAAGCTATACCTTTGTTGGGATAAAAAGCTTCTTAATGCTGTTTGGAGTTACTGCTTCTCTTATTCATGTTAATGCTGCTCAGTCAAAGTTAGTGCTGCTGGAGAATTTCAATGAAAATTATTCTAAGTGTTTAAGACTACTGGTGAAGTTACAACTGACAGTACAAAGTTACTACTGCTAGAGGAAGTTACCACTGATAGAGGAAGTTACTACTGCTAGTGGAAGTCAAGACTGCTCAGAGATAAAGACTGGAAAATATGCTAAGTAGTTACTACTGCTAGTACAAAAGTTACTACTTTTAGTACAAAGTTAATGCTGCTGAAGGAGTTAATGCTACTAGTGAAGAAGTTAGTACTGCCGAGTTAGTTAGTACTGCTTATGTGATTTGTATGAGATATTTTGGTAAAAGATATGTATAAGTTATTTGTTTAGAAGATTATGATTAATTAGGAAAGTGTTGTAAGCCGTTTAGGACTCCTTGGTGTATAAAAAAATGTCCTAAGGCATATAGATTGATGTACCGCACCATACACAACGCACCATACCAAAACAAGTCATTCATAGAATTATCATAGCTTCAAGATCTTTGTAACTCTAATACTTTGAGAGTATTCGTATTATTAATAATATTGGAGCTTTTGTTTGTTGAGTTATATATTCATATAATTACTGTTTCATTGATAGTTCTTCTTAATATTAAAGATTAGATTCCGCATAATCTTTAATACATTCAAACAAAGTTTCTACTATAGTTGTGTTTGATTTATCTAATATAACTAAACCTTATACAAGTTAAGAAATTCAATCTATTAAAATAGGACCAACAACCTTTTCTTTAATTCTTTACACATTACACAAATTTATATATACAACAAATAAAATAAAAAAAATATTCATTTTTTTATAATACAACCCAAGGGGCTGGCTATCCCTTGGGAACCCACACTAACAAAATGAAATTTGTGGTTTTTGGTAGTCTCCATGCACACAATCTTCATTTCATTTATTGATACACTTAATCACTTCTACTATGTGTTTTCAAAAGAAAATATTTCTCTCCCTTGTTGAGCCGCCACCCATCTCACAATCATCACCATTTCTACAATAGTTTTTCTACTAAAATCTATCCAAAAATCATGTGCAATGGAAGCTAGTTTATGCTCTTAGGTTGTAATCTCTTCAAACTACATTCAAGACATCTTTATCCTACGGTTTAGGGGCTAAAATTTGTGACTAATTAAGGGATAAGAGAAGGTTATATTGACTATTTAGGTATTTCATTGCGGTGAGGGTATCTATAGTGCTTGGTTGGCTTGAAGTATTAAGTTTTGGTTCTCGATTTCTTTTCTTCACTATCATTTTCTTGAGGTTTGGGGCTAAGGTAGGAGGATTGTAGGAGTTCTTGCAAGGGTTATTCAAGTGTTGGTTTGGTAAAACTAGTGTTAGATCAAGTGTGGATTCAAGTTGTTGAAAACTATCTCCATTTCTTTCTCTTTTTTAAGATTGTCATCTCCATTTTTCTCTTTTATTTTCTTTGCAAATTTTTTTGTATTTATTTGTACTTTCTATATTTAAGGTGTAATTATACACTTTATTGGATATTATATAATTATGGCATTGTACATAAATAAATTGGGCTAGAAAACTTGATAAAAGTGGATTTTGCAACTTGGTTAAAGGACTGTTTTAGTTCAGTAGGTTTGGGATGCAATCTGGAAATATTGGTGACCTGTGACGTTTTGAAAAAACTATAGGAACCTAGGTATGTGTCTTAGCTATGTTTCTCCGGGTGGCACTCATCGTATCGACACCCGATGAATTTTCTAGAAAATAAACGGCGAAAGTGGTCGGAAACCGCACATAGATTTTTATTGGGTTGTAACTCTAACATTTTGTATAGAAACCCCTATATTTGTGTTACTAAGACTTGTAGATATCAGGCTAGCTTAAATTTTGGCGCTTGAATCGGCCTCAACGGATGTACGGTTTGGGAGATACGTCCATTTTCCCGAGGCTATAAAAATCTGTGAAAACTCAGCTTTGGTAACTATGGGTAAAAAGGTATTTTCACATGTGCTACCAAAATTTTAAAACTATGGGGCCTACTAAACTGTAAACTAGACCTGTTTACCTTTCCGTAGGCGTAAAAACTGACCTGAGACCATTTACGAATTAGGAGATACAGACCCGTAAAGTTGGATAAAACCCGAAAATTTTGGCAGCCATGAATGGTTGGACTTTTAGACAGTAAAAATGGATATTTGTAATACGGGCTTATAATAACTAATTGGAATACTTGTTTTGAGCTTACAAATATTACTTTGGGTACTTAGTTTTGGCCATATAAATGTTAAGTTGAACTCATATTTTTAGGCCAAAATATTTTTTATTATAAAAACAAATACACTAGAGTACAATGCCAATTATATTATAAAAGATTTTATAAAAAAATTATTTATAATTGTTGCATAATATTTTTATACTCTAAAGTGCGACGTTACATCTAGGTTGCATTAGGATCTCTCGACATATCCCGATGTTTATTTGATTGACTTTTGTTGTATCGCTAAAAGGTGCATTTATAGTCCATTTTTTTTACTAATTGTTTTACAAACTTCACGGGGGAGATACATGTTATTTTTACGTTTGGACGCAAGTGCTAAAACTGTATGCTATGCCTGAAATATTATTGCCTAAGTATCACTACTGCCATTTAAGTCTCCTGAAATCATGAGCCGTTAATTGCTTTAAGAAAGTAAACGTGAATGCTATGAATAGATCTATTGGGACTGACAATCCCCGTCCAGGTACGCAACAACTAATACCAACCAACGGACGCATTTAACATTTGAATTAATAATTGGGTGTTAGGCAGGACACCCTATTTTGGGGGCGCAAACCTGATTGGGGTTTGTATACTGTTAAGGTTCAATGTCAAGAGCTTAGTGCAATACTAAAGGTTTTATGACTTTTTGGATTACATTAAGTCAACCATGCTTTCAACTTTTGAATGTGTTTTATTAGTCAACTATCACCTGAAATCTTGTGGATTGCTTTACCTATAAAACCTACGAATTCACTCAACATTATTTGTTAACATTTTTCACATATTTATCTCATGTCTTTTAGGTGTTGTCTTGGAAGGTAGTCACACGAATACACACACACACACACACACACACACACACACACACACACACACACACACATATATATATATATATATATATATATACCAAGACTCTGAAAATTATCACATTCAATAAAACTTTATTTTGGAAACATTGTGTTTTGTTAAAACTTTTGGGAACTATATTTGTAAACTTCGATGTTTAAATATATCGAATGTGTAACATTTCAAAGCGTCTCATTTAGAGGTCGTTCTCTTTAACTTGTACTTTGTGCTATAAAGTAGCACCCCTAGTTACTTTCTGTTGCTGTCTGATTTTGAGGGTGTTACATTTAAGGAAGTTCTTGATTATCAGAGTTGCAAAAGACTTTTGTAACATGTACTTGAGCTTTCATCATGTCTTTATATTTGTTGGTCGAGCATGAGCATGTAGTAATGAATATGACGGTGCTAGATGAGGTCGTTACGCCATCGTCTAAACCTGCATATATAAGGGTTAGCAATAGATAACAAATAGGGACGAATCATGTCTTTATCATTCGTTGATGTCAGTAACTTTAACCTGCGGTTCTGTGAGGACCGTTTTACAGTATAAATACTATACCTGTAATTAGGTAGATTCATTAAAAGAACCTACTTGACAGGGTTTTCAGTTTAAAGTGTTAGATCATCTAACGCATATGCATTAGATTCACTATACTTGCTTGTTCTCTTTACCGGAACGCCTCAAATCAGGTTACCTTACTAATAGTATTGCTATTAATTAGAACAGTAAAAGTGAATCCCTGAATTACAATTTTAGCGATTGAGTCGTCAATTCATATTATAGATCACATTGTATTTCCAGTTAACACAAATTTGATTCATATAGAATCTCGCAAGTCACCTGCCGCAGTGTTGTTTGATGTTGGCACTGGAAGGATTTCTATTCGTCACTGTGAAATACTAAAGAGTATCACTATGAATGTTCTAGCAAGATCACAAGGATAATGCGTAAGACTCTTGTTAACACTTGTGAACTTAAAGGTGTTCAACAAATGTTTATCATTGATGTGTCCTAATGAGATTTATATTTGACCTCTTTGGCTCTAGACTCTATTAGTATGCTTTGGTTTTAGTGATCGGAGGTTGGAGCTAACTGCCACCTTTTCAACATTCT
>BQNB010015316.1:0-69393 GCA_026074375.1 Tanacetum coccineum | reverse complement strand
ATTTTAGTTTTATAAAATTAGGGTTAGGATTTAATTGATAAAATTAGGGCTTAATTAGTTTATAAAAATTAGGGCTTTTTGTTCCATTAAATTTCTGCACCTTTCTAGTTTATAAAAACCATTTTTTCTTATTTTTCCAGTTTAATTTGTATTTTCTAGGAATTAAAGTAGAATTTAAGTAATTTCTTTTTCTTTAATAAATCATAGAAAATAGAAAAATAGTTGAAAATTTTTAATTCTTTTTGTGAAAATTTTCTTTTTAAATCTAGTATTTTTGAAAAATAAAAGTAGAATTTTAGTTTTAATTTTTAGAAAAAGTTTATTTTTAGTTAATTCATTTTTCTCAAAAGATTCATAGAAAATTCAAAAATAGTTAAAAAATTCCAATTCTTTTCCCTAAAATTTTCTTTTTAAATTTTTGATTTTTAGGCATTAAATTTGTTATTAGAAGTGCTTTAGATTTTAAATTCCCGTTTTAGCTCACATTTTTAGTTAACGTTTGTTAATTTTTTTTGTGCTAGTTAATTGATTTTAGTTTCTTAAATTCTCTCTATAGTTTAATTGTGCTATTAAATTCGTAGTTTAATCCAAAATCCAAAAATCTCCTTCAAACTCAAATCTTCGACTGTATCGATTCTCCAGTCCAGCCTCGTTGGGGATAAACGACCCGGGAACATTCTATACTACTTCTCGGTATTCTTGATTCTGTTTCAGATTACACTTACTATATATATTTTATATTCTATTATATATTATATATATTTTAAGGTGTGGTTTGGACGGATCACTTTGCCTTTAGCATTAAGCAATTTCTTATTGGCTTTCTGGATTCTACCACCTTGAATCGCTATTACTTGTGGTGTGACAGGCTTTTTAGGTAAACTTTTCTCATACTCAATAAGCAGAGCATGTAGTTTACCAATTTTCTTCCCCATGTTATGCATATGGTAGTTCCTTACAAATCCAGCAAAGTTACTAGTGAGGCCATGATTAGACCAACACTATGATCTTGTGGGAGCACATAACCAAGACGTTTTAGTTGCGCCACATAATTCTTCATCTTAATGACATATGGGCCAACTGCTTTTCCTTTTTCTTGTTTGCAAGCATGGAAAGTTTAAATTAGGTCAAACCTCTCAATTCTAGCTTGTTTCTCAAACATGAATTTAAGCTCCTGAAGCATTTCATAAGGTGAGGAGTTTTCAATCTGTCTATGTAGTTCGAGAGTCATACTTTCGAGCATAAGACAAGCAACCTCATTATGAGCATCATAAACCACATTCCATTGTGCAAGTACTTGAGCTGTGGAATCGGCAAGTGGAGCAGGGCAAATAGGCTATTCAACGACAGTCAGTTTCTTTTCAACTCTCAATGCCATCTTAGGTGAACAAAACCAATCATTAAAATTTGAACCAGAAAGTTTCTCTTTTAAACATCGATCTGAAAGCCGAATGGTTTATGTTTTAGACAGGTAGTGCCATCTACAAACAGATTAAGTTCAAGATTTTAGTATTTTAGATAATACTCCTTGAAGAAAATTAACTACCCATGTTTAAATATATAAACAATTAATTTTCTAAGACAAGGATCCAACTTCACATACCATCATCACATCAATTGATGTAGCAATGGTGTATTCAAAAGGTAATTGACGATCAATAATTGTCACCGGTGCAATTATTAGAACATTATGGGACTTACTTTATCACATTAATATGCTAGTTAACATGTTTCATCCCATCTACGCCTTGAGCATAAGGTCTCGCCAGCTTACCTCAATTAAGTCGTCCAATCAAGAACTGTGATTATGTAATACCAACGTCAGGTCACCAATCATGATGAACTTTTATGTGATTATGTAAATTCATTCGTCTCACCGGGAGGGTAATAAGTTTATAATCACCCTTGGGTTTGAAATTACATACGTCTCACGAGATTGGTAAAAGGAAAAACACAAATAACAAATTGCAAGTAGTTTCTTACAAATGGTTGACAACAAACTTTATTTAATAGGGCTATTTTTATTTGACGTGGCATAATATGTACGAAAGAAAGCATGCCATTTTATTAGCATATCTATCTTCGTTTAATAAATTTTAAATAATATAATGATTTACTCAAATTAAGTTTATTTATTACATGGTATCACAGATTTTCTATAACATCTTTTGTATAAATAGTGTTACCTTTAATAAATTGGACGATTCAATGTGATTTTTTTCAAATCTTAATGAATTTTTATTTTATCGCTGAAAATATGATTAATGACTTATGATTTATAATAAAACCATTCAAATCCGTATTTCTGACCATTAGCACGTACGTTTAAAATTGCAAAAGATACTAAGGTAATGGATTTGATAGCTTGTTAGTGGTTTTATAGAGCCTGCGCATATAATTGGTTGCGGTTGTGACGTGGCTTTTATTTTATATTCAGTTACTTTGGATTTGGGAGTGATGTGTTAATTGACTTGAGGTGATGTTTTTACATCTTGCATTATGTTTAATATGTTTTTGATTGTAGTGCTAGTTCCCGTGTGTTTTGTAGTGGTTGGTGACCTTATCTTAGTTTTGAGTACACTACAAGTCGGGTATATGTCTGTAAGAGGAATATTGGTTGTCGGATGTGTTGTTGAGGTGTGATGTTGGTGGTGGATGGGGGTGTGGGGTGGGGGAGTTTTTTTTTTGTTTTATTTTTTTTTTATTTTTTTTTTTTTTTGTTGTTTTTTTTTTTTTTTTTTTTGTTTTTTTTTTTGTTTGTTTTGTTTTTTTTTTCTATTTTTTTCTTTTTTTTTGTTGTTTTTTTTTTTTCTTTTTTTTTTTTTTTTTTTTTTTTTTTTTTTTTTTTTTTGTTTTTTTTTTTGTTTTTAAAGGGGGGGGGAGATATTACTAGGTATGTCAATTAGTCTTTTTATTTTGTAAGTATGGTTGTTATTTATTACTTTCACATTATAAACTATAACTAATACCATATCATTTAGTTTAATCAACTTAACAAATTAAGTAAGAAAAAATATATTATTGAATGTGTGTTTCTATTTATCTATAATTAAACTATGTATAAACATATCAATTTCTAAATTCGTCTTAATAAATACGGGCCAAATAATTGTCAATGTATAGTGGTTTTGCGTCGTATGCCATTACTTTTTTGATGCCTGTTGAGTGATAATTAAAGACATATCTTTATATATTAGTTTACCATATTAGCAATTAAAAGCTTTTCTGATTCGTGATTAGAATAAATTTTCTGACGCCAGTAGACTTCAGGATCCCGGCACTCGCCCCTCCGACATGGACATAGATAGGGTTTTCCATTGCTTTTCACATGTAGGCCTACAATAACGTTTGTAGAGGCTTATGAGTCGTGGATCTAACCATAAAATTTCATTTTTGTTTTTACTTTCAGATGAATTATTTTACTATTTTTTTAGTTAGACAGTGTGTGCAAATCAATCAGATTGTAGAAAATGGAATATAAATAATGAAAAAAAAAATAAAAAATCAAAATTTTAGTGTCTTGTGGTATTATATTAATGCTAATATTACATTTTTGTTTTTTGATTTTTGAACAGCCTTATAACAATTAACAAGGCTATATATTTAAATCATATATCAATCCATGATTAACTTGATGTGGTTTATCAAAGATTAAACAAATTAACTTATTAATAAAACCCAATCAATAAACAAATTAAACTATCAAATTTAACACATAAAATTTCATACGACATAGGGTTTCGCCTAATTAATTTTATCCACTATAGAGATCTAATCTTTTATAAGTATAAAACGCCGAAAGGGCTTAAAAATTTAACCAAGACCCTAATTTGTTCAAATTTTACATCTTTGTTAATTTACAATTCTATTTGATGGCTCGTGATGTTGCTGTTGGGTTTGTTACATCTATGGACAATTGAAATCATGGAGTACGCATTCGAAAAAAACACATAAACACGTATAGAATACATAATTAACAAAAAATAAAGAACGTGTACCTTTTAGCAATTAATGAACCTCCCCTATTGTAATTTCTAAGAGTTGTATGTTGTTTTTAAACTCGATAAATTTTACCACGCAATAAACTACCCAGATTTTAAAGGTAGACCTCTCTAACTTCAACCACACAATACGTTCTTAGCAAAAACAATTATTAATTAAGTATGTTTGTATCACCTACAAAAAATGGGTCGGCTGCGAATATGGGGTTTGGCGTCGAGTGTTTTACCTTCATAGATCAATAGCTCATGATAAATACAGAACGAACTATATTTTAATATTTTTTTATTTAATAAAAAGCAGTTTATTTCCGTTTTTTTTTAAAATGATCATTGGAATTTGGTTGGCAAATTAGTTGTTTTCATAAAAGCTCGGCAAGCTTCATTGTCACTTGATCAAATACAAGATTTCCAGCCCATAACTAATTTTACAAAAGTTAATTGCGACCTATCTTTAATGACATGACCCATCCCATAACATGACCACCATGTTTATCCCTTGCTCCTCGTGCATATTGATCCCCTGAATAAACATGCTTTAAAAACCCGGTTTTAAACATTATATTGTTGTGTGAATTCATAGGTTTGTTAATTGTAATGAGCTGTTAGGACCCGCAATTATTTAGTAAGTGTGTATTGATATGTTCTACAATTGTCCAAAACTGTACGCTAAGTATTGCATAGTATACAATATTCAAAACAGTAAGTATTGCAGATGGTATACAATATTCCAAAAACAAGTTAGTATCGATGATTGATATACTTTATCCTACAACAGTAAGTATCTAGCATGGGATTACAATTCCGATAACAGTAACGTATTGCATGGTATTCATATCCAAAACAGTTAAGGTTTTAGAATGGTATGCAAATCCAAAACAGTACGTATTTCTAAGTTACTTAGCGTTCACCTCAATTCTTTAAACAAAAGCATGTCTCACCCCAAAACTGTTATAATCATTGTGAAATGTAAAACGTATTTCTTAGGGCTATGACTCACCCTTGAAGTGATGAGTATATCAAGTATAATCACATAAAATGTGTCACGGTTTTAATGATCGGGTTTGTTTTGTGGTGAACCTATCCAATATGGTCGTATATTTAAGCAATAAGCACTTTGATTAATTAATTACCACCCATACAATTTTTATATTGCTTACATCACACCATCTAGCGTGTTTGTAGTGCGAAATAGCATTTCATAAAGTAAAAAACGTTTTGTAAATGCCGCGTTAGTTAAAAATGACGTAACTAAATGACGTAACTTTCACGTTTTAAGCCTGATTTTTACGTTTCTTATGCCCACGCTTTCGTATTAAGATGAGCTATCAAAATATGACATTTTTATATTTTTGACCTACTGGTGAACAGTACTTTTTACTGTTCACACCAGCTTATAAAATTATTTTTAAAGTTTTAGTTATCATAAAACTCGTAAATGTCGTATTTTATTCGTTATAGCTTCGTTTTAGCGATTCTTTCAAGCATGTCTTCGTTTTTAAAAGTTCTATCATATTAATGATGTTTTCAAAATGTATAAACCTGAGATGAACAGTAACTTTTATAAAATTAGTTTTATAAAAGTATTTATTAACGTAAACTCGTAAACTACGTATCTTTTTCGTTATTAATCCGTTTTTCGAGTTTCTTACCTTTTTGGAATCATCATGAGACGTACTATTTAATAAGAATATAAAATAAATACTTTTATTTTCGAACCAAAACAGAAGGTTTTGATGTTTGTGTTAAAAACATGTTTTAAACTTGATTTTGTACTTTTAAGTTTAACCATCTTGCTACAAGTCCATTACAACATCCATTATCACATGTATTACCTTCCTAGGGTCCTTAAGTCCATCATTGTCCAAGAAATGTCCAAGGATCACAAGATCACAAGTTTATTTACTCATTTGCTCATGACATGTATAAGTAACTTTTTATAACTACTACTTTATACTTATACATTTTATACTTAAACCAACATTGTACAATACTTATAATCTCATTATGACATGATATTAACAATCTCATAGCAAAAGTTCATTTCACATGTTCAAAAGTATCCTAATGGTGATTTGCTACATAGAACTTATATACACATAAAATGATAAATGTAAAGGATGTAGGGTTTCTAGATAACCTTGATATGAAGTATGATGATGAAAAACAAAATCTAAACCCTTGTTTAGCAACAAAACCCTAGCTTCCACACTTAGAAAACCCTAATCCAAACCAAAACCCTAATCTTACACTTTCTTGCTTCAACACTTGTAAAGGTTTAACCAATCCTTGTAAATACCTTAGGACATCTTAGATATATTGTAGGAATGTATGTAAATGTTGCAAATAAAAATTGTATGGATGGTTGGTGGTACTCTTTTTGAGCCGTGGCTATGTATGGTGAAAAAGAGAGTATTTTTGAGTTTTTCACTAAGGAAATGGAGTATGTATGTGTGTTCTATACTAGTGAATGTCTTATATATCATAAGACTAGTCAAATAAGGTCATAGGAAAGTCTTGGTCAAAAGAAACATGAGGCTTTATTAGTTGGTGATGTACAATGACTAGTTGGTCTTATGTGTGCACTTGGTTCCCAAAAAGAGAGATCATCCCATGAAAACAAGGAGTGATGTTTTGAAAGTTAATATCTTTGCATTTTCATGACCATATCCGGTTTTATATGTATATATGTGATGCATTTTTGTAATTTTTGAGCATTGGGTATAATTGTGGGTATTTGTTGAAGCGTAGAAAAGTTTTGGTGGTTCCGGGTATGCCTAAACGTATTTTATCGCGAAACGTAAACACTTTACGCAACCAATAAAAATAAAATGAACAAAGTTAATAATTATCCTCAAAATAATTACTTAACACTTGCTTGATGTAAACATTTAATTGTTTGATGCCCGTTTACATTGAATGATCGTTTTTAGCTTACGCGATTTAATTTATCGTTGGAAATTAAAGTGAACGCGTAAAAGTTTATAATAAATAATTGGATGTTCATTGAAGTAAAAAGGTGTGAAAATGTGAGTTGTTACAGTCTCCCCGTGTTAAGAGAATTGCGTCCCGCAATTCAGTTCGAGTTGTCTTTCGGAATAGTGTTGATGAAGAGGTGTGGGTATTAAAACTTTTTTTTATATGAACAGTAACTCCAACGGCTATGAACAGTAGCCCCAACGGCTACTCCCTCCCTTTAAATACCAAATTTTTATCCTCCATTTCTCCACACAACACTTAATCTTTCACTTACATTTTCTCTTATCCAATCCTCAAAATGTTGCACATCATCACGCTCTTGGCGATGGCGACCGCGATAGCACTCGGCATTTATCTTGCCTACTTCCCATACGAAGAAGGATTTCAGTATCTGGCCTTTATTCTAGCAATTCTCGTGCCCCTCATCGTTCTTGCAATCGGCGTGGATCTCCTTTGGAAGAAATAGATATTATTGCTAGGGGAGGGTTGTAATAAAGCTTGTATTTCCTTTATGTCCTTATGTAATCTTATTTCTAAGATAATAAACGGATGTTGTGGCAACAATTCTATTTGTTATTTTTATTTTATGTCATTCCCAAGGTATTGTATCTCTAGCGAGATATATAAATAAGTATTTAACCAAACAGTGTAACCAACCATGGTAACATGCGTTTGTTAAAAATGTATGCAGACGAGTTGAATTGAACTCGGTAACGTGTTTAAATCAAACACGTGTTGAATTTGTAAACAGCAGTTGTTCTCACCCCAAAATATATGTAAAACATGTAAAACGTGGGGCTATGAACTCACCTTGATGTTGAAGAACGATTGATAGGTAGGCATCTAATATGCACAATACGAACGGAAGACGAAGCTGCCTGACCGTGAAGATGCAGCTTAACTTAACGGCTAAGTCCCACTAGCCTAGGATAATGTGTTTGGGTGTTCCAGGTGAAATTGTTATGTCAACACGACGGTTGATAAAGATTTAGATTTTAACATTGTAATGTTTGGTGGTTGGTTATTGTAATGGTTTGGTGGTTGGTTAAATAAATAAATTGAAAATATACCCAAAGTGTGTAATATATATTCTATATATATTACATATGAAAAATAAACCATTGTATAACTCGTACCGCGAATTATATAATAAAGACAGACAACTCAAGGATTAATGTGAACTGTATAATACTTTGCAAGTATTATATAAAAAGTGAGAGTAAATAATTAAACCAATTATTTCGACAACTCATTTAATTATTAAAAAGTCCTTGTAGACACACGTCTTTAAGTTATAAATTAAACACACGACGTTTGTAAAACTTTTACAATAGTTATGGTGTTACCTTCTAGCTGAAAATTATAAAATATAAAATAATATTTTATAAACTTATATTTCGTTTCCTCGACAGGTCGCGTCTAAAATGGTTATCTCAATGTAAAAGTATAGTTTTTCGTTCGTTGTCCAGGTTATTGTATAATACCATTTAATATATCTTAGAACATATCTTAATTCCTTTTATCGGTTCTCTAAAATAATAGAGTTTTAGTGAATCGTAAATATAGAAAATTATATAAATTTCATCATGAATTCTCCGTTTATATAACGTTTCCATTTTCGCAAAACTCGACGTTTTCTATATTCAATATATGTTGCAATTGTTAACGTGTTAATATTTCAAACACTCACGTTTTCTAGATATAATATATATGTTGCAAGTATTCACGTTTCTATTTTTCCAACTCCCGCGTTTTTCAGATATGACATATATATTCACTTTATTATATCGAAACTCACAAAATAATAAATATTGTATTTATATAACCATTAACCACCCTTTTGTTCCGATTTATACTTTATAAATCTCGTTAAAATTTTATATTCATAAAATTTTAAGATATATTTATTGTTAATTCACTTTAACCCAAACACACCCTTTCGGTAAATATGCTCACCCAAACACGCTCTTAGTGCGACACTGCTAAGCCAAACGCCCCTATTGCTGCCACTATACCAAACGCACCCTATTTTGTGTCCGCTGTCCCAAACAGCCCATTCGGCCTGTTAAACCCACAACCAAACACACCCTAATTTGTTTTTCTATTAAAACCAAACACGCCCCATGTGGGCTGTTAACCCAAACAGCCCCTTCATGGCTGTTAACCCAAGAACAACCACTCATAGCTGCTGACCCGGGACCCACCACCAACAACACACCCTTTCGAGGTGTTATAACAAATCCAAACGCACCCTACTCGTGCCAAACTCAAAACGAACACCCCCCTCGGGCTGCCAACCCCGAAAACAAACACCCCTAATTGCTATAAATCCCCCGCACCCCTTTTCTTGGTTCACAGCCAAACGCAGCCCCTTTTTGGGTTAAAGCCCACTCGACACACACCCCCCTGCTGTTTCCCACAACCCGACGCACCCTTGTGGTTTATACCACCAACTCGACGCACTGCGAAACCCAAAACCCACGCACCCTCGTCGGTGGTTTATAAAACCACACGCACCCTAATCTTTTGTAACAACCTATATCAACTCAAACCCGACACGAACACCCCCCTCCCCCTCGGCTGTAACCCCAACCCGACGCACACCCCCTATACCCGGCTGTCCCACAGCCAAACCAAACATCCCCTTGTGCGGTGACAACCCCTCCAACGCACCCCTCGGCGGCTGCCACCCAACCCACAACCTAAACGGACCCTTGTGGCTGAAAAATCAAAACCAACCCGCACCCTTGATTCTATAACAAAACCAAACGCACCTGTTGTTTTACAACCCAAAACGCACCCTTGTTGGTGGTTATAAAACCACGCGCACCCTTGGGAGGTGGCGGTTGTGGTGGTGGTTTCGGTGGAGATGGAGTGACGGGGTGATGATGATGATGATACGATGATGATGGTGGCGTGGCTGTTGATGGTGACGTGGGGGTGGTGGTGGCGCGTGAAGGAAAGTGATGTAGTGGGTCGAGTAGATCCGGAGGTGGGGAGTATTTTTGGTGTTGGCCGGATAAGCCTGCCGGAAAACTTTTCCGGCGGCGGCGACGTGGTGGTGGCCGGAATGTTGGCCGGAGAAGATGGTGGCTGAGGGTGGCCGGCGGTGGGGCGGCCGGACATGGGAGGAGGGAGAGAGAGATTAAAAAGAGTGTGTGTATATATGAGATGAAATGAAAATTTGTTATATGAAAATTTTATTTATATAAAAAGTCTAAAAGAAAATGACACATTTACATAGTGTGGGGTGATTTTTGTAAATATCTCACAGGGACCAAATGTGTAAATGTTGAGAAACTTTTATAATATATTGGTTCGGGTCTCGTTTGAGCGACTTAACGGACGATTCAAATCTTTTTTATTAAATAAATACTGATAATTAAAAACAAATTTAATTATTTTTGTGCCGGTACTCGTTCTTGATTCTAAAATCTTGCGAGGGCATTTCAGTCACCTTCTGACTGTTTTCGGGTCTCGGTCAAAACTAAAACGTTTGTCCCAGGAATGTCGTTTTTCAATCAATTGCTTTAGAAGTCCGAATATGAAAACGTGCTTTAGACTGGTCCCCGTGTCTTATTTGTCAAAGCCAGATCCTAAAAGTCAACGATTGAAATCGTCATTTAAAAATTCGAAAATTCTCGGATGTATACCAATAAAGGAAGCTCTTCCGTGTTCAAGACCTCACTCGGGGAGATTGTAAGCCTCAATTTATAGAGTCGAACAAGAAGTTCGGATCCTCTACGATGGAACTTTCGTCTTTAATTAGTAAAGTTGTAAAAGGAAAAATCGGGAATCAGCTCGATAGATAATACTAATATTGTCTAAGTTTTGGGTTTTATTACTCCAAGCAAAACCCGAGCCCGGGTCCTAGTTAAATATCCGCGCGTCACTTTTACGTATCGGGGTATATAAGGAACTTTTCCACTTGGAAAAGTTAGTTGTTCAAAATATCTAAAAATATCTTTTCTCTTTTTCTCTCATTTCTCTCTCTTCTTTCTCTCTCTAGAACAACTCTTCTTCTCCTTCTAGTTTCCTAATTTTCGTGATCGAATTATATTGAAAATAACACTTCCTACCCGTTCCTCAATGTTCAAAAGAACGCTTGAAATCGCATCAGATCAAGCCGTCGGTCTCATGGAAAGCGTCTTGTTCACATCAGTTCAGGCCTCGTTCTTCATCAATGATGTCTGATCACCACAGTTCAGACCTCGCACCACAACGACAAGAGATTGTCTGTTTAAAAATTCTCTTCAGCCATCGTTTCCTCAAGGAACAAAAGGCTCAATTATGACAACTCTGACCCGTGCCTCCTAAGACAAAATGTTGTTTCCGTACAGCAAGAAGACAGATCGTCACAAACAAGGGTTGGAATTCTCTTCAGTCCTTTACTTGAAGAATATTACAATCCAGCACACGGTCATGCTGAGGACAACAACAATGATCAAGCACCGAATGCATCATTTCAAGAAGCTGAATTTATCAATCCTTTTTGTACACGGGTACAAGAAATTGGTGAGTCTTCCTCACGCAACATTGATAATACCGATGTGCATTCATTGTTCAACCACAAGTCATGATTACCGATAGACAAGATCATCCATTAGAACAATTCGTGGAAATCCAACCAGGCCAGTTCAAACAAGACGACAGCTTGCCACAGATCCTGAAATTGTATGTTCGTGCTCACGGGTGATATTGTTGAACCGAAGAACATTAAGGAGGCAATGGCTGATTCTGCATGGATCGAAGCAATGCAGGATGAACTTCATCAGTTCGACAGACTAAAAGTCTAAGAACTTGTCGACAAACCATATTGGCAAGATGATATAAAGCTAAAGTGGTTATGGATGAACAAAGAAGAAGAAGATCAGACTGTAATTCGAAACAAAGCGCGACTGTAGCTCAAGGTTATGCTCAGAAAGAAGGTGTTGATTTTTAAGAATCATTTGCACCGTTGCTCGGTTTGGAAAGCAGTTCTGATTTCGTTGCCACGCCGCACACAAGTCCTTTTCCAATCTATCAGATGGACGTAAAAACGGCATTCTTATGGTCCACTTAAGGAGTGGTTTATGTTGCTCAGTCCAGAAGGTTTGTTGATCCATATCAATCCAGAAAAAGTCAACTCTGAGAGATGCGTTGTATGGATTAAAGCAAGCTCTAAGAGTCGTATGCTGAACTTTCCATACTCCTGATGTCCAAAGCTTTACTAAAGGTACAATTGACCCACTTTATACAAGATAATAATACGGGAAGGAATTCTACTTGTGCAGATTATTACGTGAGGACATATTTATTTGGGTCACAAACCCTAAACATTCAAAAAGATTGAAAAGTTAATGTCCCAGTAGATATGAAATGTCCCTTATAGGGGAATGAAATTATTTTTAGGACTTCAGATTCCACCAGTCCCCAAAAGGTATTTTATCATCAGGCCATACGCTTTAAGAAATTCTGAAAAAGCATAATATGGACAATGTCACTCCATTGTACACCAATTGGCTACAAAACCCAAACTAGATGTAGACTTGAGTGGGGAACCCGTAGACCAATATGATTATCGTAGTAAAATCGGGTCTCTCATGTACTTGACATCTAGTAGACCAAACTAGTGCAAGCAGTATGCTATTGTGCACGTATCAGCACACCAACTCAAAAGCACCTCAAGGAGGTTAAAAGAATCTTTAAATACCTAAAGGACACCATTAACATGGGACTCTAGTATCCAAAGGATTTTGGCTTTGACCTAACAGCATTTTCAGACGCTGATCATGCCGGATGCCTTGATACTCGGAAAAGCACTTCTGGAGGGATACAGTTCCTTGGTGATAAACTTGTAAGTTAGATGTCAAAGAAACAAAACTGCACTGCAATGTCTTCAGCAGAGGCAGAGTACGTGGCGTTATCTGCAAGTTGTGCTCAAGTAAGTGTTGAGAGAACAGCTTCAAGATTATGGGCTTCACTACAACAAAATAACCGCGTATTGCGACTCTCAGTCACCTAGCATCTTCATTGCAATCCCCGTACAACATTCACAGACAAAGCACATCTAAACTCTTATCATTTCAAAAAGGAACAGGTAAATGGTATAATGAACTATATATTGTCAAAACTGAATACAATTAGCTGAACATGTTTACGAAAGCCCTTCCGAGACTTTTAAGTACTAGTCAGAAGGATAGTATGAGATTTTTTGTCTCCAGCGGAATTCTGACAAATGATACTGCTTGATATCATCATCAAACATCAAAATTGTAAATATTTTTGAGAAAAGCAAAATACAAAAAATATAAAACTTCAAAAAGAAAATACAAAATCAGAAAATCAGAAAATTTCCAAAAAGATTCTTCTCGACATGTCTCTTGGAATCGATAACATTTACGTGCTTAGAAATGTCGATTAACATTGACACGGGTGTGTAAATGAAGTTCGAGCGAGAGTTGCAAATAGTTTCAAAACATGTCATTTCTAATTTTCTAGATGGCTTATGTGCAAATATCAGTACATAACCCGGACTTCATATAAAGGAAGGTTTATAACTTATCCTCACAACGAGAAAATTAACGTTTCTCGGTCTTGAGCTGTTCTTACAAGACATTCAATGTTTTTAGCTCAAGAAAAAGGATAGTGTACGTTTCAGTGCGCTTACCCTTACCGTTAGAAGAGAAGTCCTCTAACATCTGGTTTTTCAAAAAGTTGAACACAATTTTTCAAGAATTTCTCGATGACAATTCATAATCTTTCAAAATTGTGTGTTCAACACTCCAACCCTCACAATGTTTTCAAAAGACAACAATTTCTCAATTGGTCCTATTTTTGAGGGGGAGTTTTTTTTTTGAAAAACAAAGTTTTAATGTTCTTGGATACATCAACATCGACAATTCTTATGTATTCAAAACATTATCAAAATGTTCCAAACCATTCATGCTAATAATATTTTCTCCCACGGAATTTTCAAGACATATTTTAATCACAAGGTATTTCAAAAACTAAGTGTTTATTATTTAAAATAAGGGGAGAAAATGTATTTAAAATATGATCTAATCGACTCAATGTGCTGAACAGTAAGAAAAGGTTTTATGGTTCGATCTTATACCCAACAACATCTTAATTTCACGACGATTCTGAAGTCATAAGGTGGTTAGGTTAAGAATCAATCCTATGATCCAACCAGAACCGGAGGATCTACCCAAGGATAATCCAAAGTTAGAAATAGCAGTCCTTAGGTATGATTGGAGATGAATGTATATGGGAATAATGCCGACTAAGATTGAGCTAACACTAGAACAATCACAACAAGGTGTTAGTAATGACGTCCTGGTAAGCATTGAAGGCGTTGAAGAATGAAAAAGAAATGTATGGATAAAGGGTCTAAAGAAAGAAGCCCTCCACACAACTTAAGGCAGAAACCGGGTCAATACATATGCTGTCAGAATCACAAGTTGATTGCTGACATTGAAAACGACATCATGGACCCAGTGATGCAATGCACAACCCTTCCCAGCCATTCGGGTTTCTCTCAACAGAAACTTGTCTCATTTGTCACGGAGATACACACATTATCTATTGACATCTCACTCCGAGATCGTTGATATTGAATAGGTGGCAAACTGCTCCAGCCTCCGAGTACTAAAACCAAAACGCACTAATCGAGTCTAGAGCCAAGAGATCAATCTAAATCTCGTTAGGACACATTCCATTTCAAACACTTGTTGAACATCATCAAGTTCACAAGCTGTTAACAAGAGTCCTACGCAATATCCTTGTGATATTTGCCAGAACATCCGAGTGATACTATAAGTATTCACAATGAAGATGGAAATCCTGCTTGAGTCAGCATCAAACAAGCTCTTGGTAGGTGACTTGCGAGATTCTATATGAATCAAACTTGTGACAACTGGATATCGATTTGGTCCAGTAAATGAATTGACGGTTGATGAATTTTGATAAAAAGCTTAAAACTCCCGATGTGTTACAAAAACGCTTTTACAAGTAATATGTCGATTGATTTTCAAATCAATTTTCTCGATTATCACTAACGTAAACCTGCAGGTTAAAACGGTGGTGACAGTATCCCAATCAACCAAAGTCGATTCATTACCACATGTTCATGCTCATTCTACAAAGACAATCTATCATGAAAGCTCAAGATTTAAAGACAAAGACTTCCGCTAACTCTGATTTGAAGCTTTCAAGATAATGCAAAAGTATGAGCATGTTGGTCAAAGACATAAGATCGCAAGATGGCATAGACGATAAAGACAATGACAAAGGCTCAAAGTCAAGATCGCAAAGCATGAAGGAACAAGCCTACAATAAAGAACAAAGAGAAAGACCAAGACCATATGAGCTTAACGAAAAAAGCAATCTTATTGATCTCATAAAGGAGTGTCATCAATGAACTCACTTCGGGGGAGATTGTTAGCCTCAAAATATTGAGCCGAACAGGAAGTTCGTTCATTACGTGTACGAGTCTCGGTCATTTAATTAGTTAACGTTGTAATAGGAAAGCATCGAGAATCAGGCTCGATAGTTAATCTAATATTGTATATGTTTCAGGTTTAATCCCAAGCAAAACCCGAGCCCGAGTCCTAGTTAAATATCCCGGACGTCACTTAATGTGTCGGGGTATATAAGTAACTTTTCCTCTTTGGAAAAGTTAGTTGTTTCATTTCAAATAATTCCACTTTCCTATTTTCTCTCATCTCTCTCTCTTCTTTCTCTCTCTACAAAACAACTCATCTCTCTCTCTCTAATTTCTAGGTGGATTCGTGTATGCTATATGTTATGAAGTGATTACGGGATCTTACAGTTTATTAAGCGGTAGGAGCAAAAAGCCACAATTAACCTCTATGAGCTCTAAAGAGATCCAACTACTCCACGCTTAGCATCTAACTTATATTCAACTCTATCATTTTTCGTTCTTTGCAAAATTTTAAAGTTAAGCAAACGCTTAGTCTCGAAAGCTAAGGGGAAAGCTAGAGTGCATAACTGTCCTTAAAATGAAGAGCTATATAGACAACTTGGAGCGTCTTGGCCATGCTATGACTCAAAACTTATAAGTAAACCTTATCTTGGTTTCACTAAGGAAGGAATACAAAGGTTTTATACAAAATTACAATATGCATAGCATGGGGAAGACAGTTAATGAGTTGCATGCTATGCTGAAGCTACATGAGCAAACTCTTCCTCCAAAAGAAGTTGCACCTGCACTACATGCTATAAGAGCATGGAGAATCCAGAAAAACCAGAAGAAAAAATCGCATAAGGCTGCAAAGGGGAATCAAAGGAAAGGCAAAGCAAAGATGGGTTATGCACCTGTGCAGGCGCCTCATTTTGCTCCCAAACCCAAGAATCCTCCAGCACCCAAAAAGGATAATCCAGCAAAGGACGCAATATGTCACCAATGCGGTAAAGTGGCTCACTAGAGAAGGAACTGCCCCATATATCTCTCAGAGTTAATGAAAAAGAAGAAGCTATCTCAAGGAGCTGGCACTTCAGGTATTTTCACCATAGAACTCTACTCTTTTCCTATTACATCTTGGGTTTATGATACTGGTTGTGGAACTCACATCTGTATAACTACTTAGGGTCTCAAGGGAAGTAGGGAACTGAAGCCGGGAGCTTTAAGTTTGTATGTGGATGATGGTTTTAATTCTGCACAATTGTCACTGTGCTCCCTCCATTACAAGGGGGATCATATAAGTTTCTCGTTTGTACAAAGACGGTTTTATTAACCGCTTTGAGAAAGATAATTCAATTTTTTTTAATCTGTCTTTAAGATTATATGCGTTATTTTAAATGCCTATCCCTCGGAAGTTTTATGAAATTGTTATGTCTTCTTCTAATACAAATGAAAGTTCTATGTATGCTGTTACCAATAAAAGAACCAAGCTTAACTTGGATTCTGCTCTCTTGTGGCATTGTCGTCTTGGACACATTAACAAGAAACGCATAGAGAAGTTGCAACATGATGGACTTCTTAATTCAACTGACATCAAGTCTTTTGAAAAATGTGTTGCTTGTATGTCTGGAAAGATGGCAAGAAAACCTTATTCACATCAAGTGGAAAGGGCCAAAGATCTACTTGGACTAATCCACACCGATGTATGTGGTCCATTTAAGATTATGTCAAGACAAGGAGCTTACTACTTCGTCACTTTTACTGACGACTTTAGTCGTTATGGATATGTTTACTTGCTTAAACATAAACATGAAGTGTTTGAAACTTTCAAAGTATTTCAAAAGGAAGTAGAAAATCAACTCGGGAAGACCATAAAGTTACTATGTTCTGATCGTGGAGGTGAATATATGAGTCAAGAGTTTTTGGATCATCTAACGGATCATGGGATTATTGTCACACCCCCAAAATAGGACGGCAGTAGAATAGTAACATTGGGGTGCGACTTTAAGGCACAAAGTACAAGTCACAGAAAATGAACTCAAAAGAGACGTTTAATAAAATCGGTCAACATTCACCTATAACCTTGGCTCTGGTACCATCTGTAACACCCCCAAAATCAGGTAGCAGCGGAATGGTAACAATGGGGTGCTACGTCAAAGTACAACAATCAAGATATAGGAAACGACCTTAAAATGACGTTTTAAGATAAAATTTCATTCGATGCCATAGCAAAATATCAGAGTTCATACATTAGGTCCCATATGTTTCAAAAGTCATAAACATTCTTAATTAAACAAAAGCTTCATAATACCCAAAAGATGACTTAAGTTTTTAAAGATAATAAAAGTTGCATTGAATATAGATAAACACAGAATCCATCTTCATTGATATCCGTCACGGCTCCCGTCCAATCTTCATACCCTAGGACCTGAAATTACATGCTAAAAGTCAACACAAAGGTTGAGTGAAATCATAGGTTTATCGGTAAAAAGGGTGGACCACAAGATCGAAGTAATAGTAGACTCTGAAACACATTCAGTAGTCTAAAACGTTTATTATTGCACTAAGCTCATGACCCCGAAGCCTTAACTAGATTTGTGCCCCAATCAGAATATAGGATGCTTGCCAACAACCTAACACCTCTCAATGTTAAATGCACCTTGATCAAACTAGTGACCCAAGGAAAGGTGGGGATTGTCAGTCCCGATAGATCTATCCACAACACTCGCGCTTACTACAATAGCAATTAACGGTTCATGATAAATAGGGACTTCACGGCAATAAGGTAACTTAGCAATAATATTCAGGCAGTAATCTGGATAGCATACACTTTGTAAACACTTTGAAAACACTTAGAAAAACACTTGTGTCCAATAGTAAAACAAGCAATGTAATTCACCCCGTAGATTTTGTAAAACAATCACGTAGTAAAAAGGGGGCTATGAACTCACCTCGAGTGAATGGTAATCAACAAGTATTCACAATAGAAAAATGCGTCACGAAGGAATCCGAAGGCAACCTAATCCAATATAGGTCGTATAAGTACTAAACACTTTGATTATTTATAGGTCGTATAGCTCATCATACTATCGTTCGGGCTATCATAATTAAGAGGTCATGTAGTGACGTATGAGGAGCTAGGACACTTTAAATCGTAAATCCAACAACTCGTCGATACGCCACCCCGAAGAGGCCTCATTATGAAACTCCCTAGTAATATAGTACTTTGATTAACTAATACCACATATAATTCTATATAGCTACATCACCATCTAATCGTTTTAGTGAAATCATATTTATAAAGTAAAAACGTTTATAAGTATACTTTAGTAAAACTGGCGTAACTTTCTCGTTTTTTATCGTTTATAATCCGTTTTCGCGCGTTTCTTAAGTACACCACATTCCGTATTACAGTCGAGTTATCAAAAATTTAACATTTTTAAATTTTAGTTTTTCTGAAGAATAGTGCTTTTTATGTTCATAACATACTGTATACTGATTTTTTATAGTTTTTGTTATCGATAAACTCGTAACGTGTTATTTTATCAATAGTGTTATAGTCTCGGGGGGGGTTTTTTAACGATTTCTTTCGAGTACGATCTAGTGATTTAAAAGTTATATCAATATTTTTGATGTTTTAAATATATCACTTTCTGTAAGATTAGTAAATTTTTTTAATAAAATAGTTTTATAAAAGTATTTCTGTCGTATACTCGTTAACTAACGTATACTTTTAGTTATAAAATCGGTTTTTTAATTTCGATATCATTTTGAATGTCATGAGGCGTATTATTTTTAATATAATGTCAAACATACTATTTGTAACAACGTAATTTAAATAGCCATTTTACATTTAAGTATACTTTTATTCATAGCTTCGTATGTATACTTTAAATCCCTTATGCTTTAATATTTCTTGTTTTTTTTTTTTTTTGTTAATTCATTTTTTTATTATTTTTTTATTTGGTTTATTTATTTTATTTTTTTTTTTTTTTATTTTTATTTTTTTTTTTTGGTTATTTTTTTTTATTTTTTTTATATTGTGTTTTAATTTTTTTAGTTTCATTTATATTTATTTTCTTTTTAAAAATATTTTATTTTATTTATATTTGTATATTTTATTTTATTATATAATATTTATATATTGTTTTTTATATTTTATTTTTTATTTAATAGATATTATAAATATTTATAACTTTTATTAATATTTTTTATCTTTTATTTTTATTATTATATTATATTGTATTTTATAATTTTATATATTATTTAATTTTATTTTTTTTATTATTATATAATTTAATTTTAATTATTTATTATTTTATGTATATAATATTTATATTTATTTATTTAATATATTTATATATAATTATTTTATGTTATAGATTATATTTTATATTATGTTATTTTATTTATATATAAATTAATTATATTTATTTTTTTTTATATATATATTTTATATATTTACATTTTATTATTTATTTTTAATTTTTATATTTTTATTTATATATCAATATTTATTTTATTATTATTTTATATATTTTTAATTTATTATATATATTTATTTTAATATTATAATTGATTAATTAATTGATTTTTTGTAATTATTGTAATTTTTTTTAATATTTATTGATTTTTATTATTTTTTTATTATTTAGTTATTATTATTTCTATTTCTAAAAAATTTTTTAGTTTTTTAATTATTATTATTAATATTTTATATTTTAATTAGTGATTGTTTATTTATTTATTTAATATAGAATTTTTTATATATTTAATATTTTTATATATATACTATACTTTTATATTTTTTATTATTTTTTTTTATTACTTTATTTATATTTTAATTTTTTTATATTTCTTATATATATAATGTATTTATAATTAATATTTTTATATTAACTTAATTATTATATTAATAGTATATTATAGTATTAATATTTATATTATATATTTATATATTAGTTTTTTTAATTTTTATTATTTTTTTTAATTCTTTTTTTTTTTAATTTTTATAATTTTATTATTTAATTATATATAATTATATATTGTTTTTTACTTTTTTAAGTTGTTAGATTTTATTTTTATTTAATAGTTAATTTATTTTTTTTAATTTTTAATTTAATTGATTTATTTATTTTTTATTAACTTTTTTAATATTCTTTTAGTTATCTTTTTCTTTATAAATTTATTTATAATATTTATTATTTTTAATTTAAATAATATTAATTTTTATTTAAATCGATTTTTTATTTTTTAATATTATATTATATTAATATATTTATATATGAATATTATAATTTTATTAATATATTTTAATTATTATATATATTTTTTCATTATTAATTACTATAATATATTAATTTTTTATATTTATTTTTTTTTATAAAAATTTATAATACTATATATTTATTATCATTTTTATATATTTAATTATGTTTATATTTAAATTTTAATTATATTTTTATTTATATTTTTTATATATATTAATTTATTAAAATTTAATATATTATTATTTTTTATTTAATTTATATTATTAATTATAATTAGATTTTATATATTTTATATTTTATAATATGTAATAATTTTTATAATGAATTATTTATATTAAAGATTAAATTTTATTTTATATTAAATTTTTTTATTTTAATATATTATATTAATTATATTTTATTTTATAAGATTATAATTATTATTTTTACTATTATTAATATTTATATATTATATTTAATTTATTATTAATTATTATTTTTTTTATTTATATTTTTAATTTTATTATGATATATGTTATAATTAATTTAAATTATTATTTAATATTTATTTATTTTTTATTTTTATTTTTATTTAATAAAATTTTTTTAATAATTTTTTATAATCTTATTTAATTTAAATTATATTAATACATATTAATTTATTTTTCTTTTAATATATTTATTATTTATTATATAATTAATAATTATATATATTTATATTTTAATTTATTATGTTTATATTATTTTTAAATATTATATTTATATTCAAAACTTTTATTATTATATATATTTA
Source organism: Tanacetum coccineum (assembly GCA_026074375.1). Lineage (NCBI taxonomy): Eukaryota > Viridiplantae > Streptophyta > Magnoliopsida > Asterales > Asteraceae > Tanacetum > Tanacetum coccineum. Next base: position 47,970 of record BQNB010015316.1, on the reverse strand, counting down.
TTTATATAAATTATCATATTAATTTTATTATATATAATTTTATTATAATAAATTTATATTATAATTTATTATATTATTATTTAGTATATTTTTATTATATTTATTATTTATTTATATAATTTTTTAAATTTATTATAAATTATTAATTTTTTTTTTTATTTTAATTTAAAATATACTATTATATATTATTATATTTTTATATTTTTATTATTAAATATATATTATTTCATTAGATTTTATTTTAGATTTTAGTAATTTTATTATTTTAATTTTTTATTAATTTATTTTTATCTATTTATTTTTTATTTTTTTTATTTTTATCCTTATTTATTTATTTTTAATATATATTATTTATTATATTATTCATTATTAATATATTTTTATATATTATTTTTATTTATATATTATATATTTATATATATTATATTTTAATTATTATTTTATTATTTTAATAATTATTATATTTCATTATTAACTAAGTATATTTACATTAATATTTTATATTATTTATATTTGATATTTTAATATATTTTTATATAATTTGATATATATTGTTATTTAATTATATATAATTATATTTATTATATTAATATTTTTTTTAATTATTATATTTAATATTTATTATAATATTATTTATATTTATTATAAATTATATTTATTATAATATTTATTTTATTATTTAATATATTATTTTTTTTTTTATTTTAATTTATTTTATATTTAAATATATTTATATTTTTTTAAATTAATTAAATATTTTATAATTTTTTTAATTTATTTTATATATAAAAATTTTTTTTAAGTTTATTATCTATATTTTTTTTATTTTATTTATTTTTCATTTATATTATTATTATATTATATTATATTAATTATATGAAATAATATTTAAATATAAATTTTTTTGTATTTATTATTTTATTATTATATGTTTATTTCTATTTTAATTATTTATAATATTTTAGTATTTATTATATTTTATAAATTATTATTATTATTTATTTTATATAATATATTATTTATGTCTTTTATATATATATTTTAATATATAATATATTTAAATATTATAATTATAATTAATATTTTGATTTTATAATATATAATTATTTATATATTATTATATTTTAATGATTAATATAAATTGATTTTAATAATATACTATAACTTATTTAATATTTTTAATTTAAATTTTTTTTTTTTATATATTTTTATCAATTATTTATATTATAAATTATAATTATATTACTTTTTTTATATTTATATTATATATATTAATATTAATTTTCATTTTATTAATAATTAAAACTTATTTTTTTAATTAAATTTATTATATATTATATATATAATTAACTATTATAATACTTATATTTTATTTTATTTATTTAATTTTATTATTAATTATTTTTAAATATATAATATATTTATATAATTATAATTATATATATTTATATTTATATATTATATTTTAAATTTATTTTATTTTATATAAATTTTTATTTTTATTTTAATATTAAAATATTCTTTTATTTATTATTTATATAATTTTTAATTATTTTTTTTTACCTTAATATATATTAATTTATTTATTTTTTATATATATTATCTTAATTTTTTTTATATTATTTTATATATTTATTATTAAATTTTTATTATTTTAAGTTTTAATTTTATAATTTTTATTAATTATATTTATATAAATTATTTTATTATTATTAATTTTATATTTATTTATTTTTAATTTATTAATTATTTCTTATTTTTTGTATTTACTCTAAATAATATTTATTTATTAAATTTGTTTAATGTTAAAATTATATATATTTTTTATATTATTATTTTATTATATTATTATATTTTTATATAAATTATTATTTTATATTTATATCTTCTAATTTATAATATTTTTAAATTTTTAAATTTATTTTATATTGTTATATTATTTAATAATAATTTTATATTATTTAAATTATATATTTTATATATTTAAATTTATATTAGTATTAAATTAATATTTAATACTTTATATTATTTAAATTTTTTAATTTTATGTATATTATATATTTTTATATATATATTTTTTATTAATTTTTTATTATCATTTACTTAATTATTTTTTAATTTTAATTTATCTTATATAATTTTATTATGCTATTTATATAATTTATTGATATATAATATTATTTTATTAATATATATTTAATAATTTATTATATTTTACTATATATATTATAAATTTATATATATAAATTTGTATATATAATATTTTTAGTTATTTATATTAATATATCTAATTTACTAGTATTACTTTAATAATATCTATATTAATTAATTATTAATTATCTATTATATTTGGATTAGTTATGATTTTAATTATTTATTAAATATATTATAAAATATTATATATAATATTAATTATATATTATATTATAATATATATTTATAATATTTTTATAATATTTATTTCTATTTTATTTTATAATTATTTTAAATTTTATTATCATTTATTTAAATCATATGTTAATTATGTATATATTTAAATTATTAAATAATTTATATATTTATTTATTATTTCATTATTTTATAAAATTTATTTTTTTTTATTTTATTTTATTATTATTATTTTTTATGTAATTAACATTTTATATATGAATTATTGATATTTCATTATATTTTTATTACAAATATGATTAGTAGTAGTATTATTTTATCTTTTAATAATTTTTAATTAATTTTTTAATATTATTTATATTATTAAAAAATTTTTTAATTTAATATATTTTATGTATTATATAATTATTATATATTTTCTTAAGATTTTAAATTATTATAATATTTTTTTATTCTATTACTTTTATTTAATATATTTATTTTATAATTTAATTTTTATTAAATTATTAATAGATATTTATATATAAAATTATTATTTTTTTTAATATAATATTACTATTTATTTTTTAATTTATGTTTTAATATGAATTTTAATAATAATAATAATATTTTTTTTATTATATAATATATTATAATTATATATTTTTTCTAATTTATTATTATTTTATAAATTTTATGTATAATAATATTTTAATATATTTTTTTTAATAAATTTTTTTAATAATTATTATTTAGTTTAACATAATATAATTATTAATTTTATATTAATGTATTTATTTTTTTTATATTTTATATTAAATATGTTATAATATATTATTCATTTTATTGTATTAAATACAAAATTATAATTAATTATATTATTATAATATTTTATCTTTATTTTTATTGATATTATTATATTATTATTATTTTTATATTTTATATATATATTTATTTTATATATATTATTATTATTATTTTTTTATATTATTATACTTATTATATAATTTTTTTTATTTATTTTTATTTTATTTATATTAATAATTATATTTATTAATATTAGTTTATTTTATAATTAATTAATATAATTTTTAATTAATTACTTTATTATTAATTATATATTTTATATAATATTTCTAATTTATTATTATATTATATTATATTTATTATATATATTATTTATTTTTTTTTATATTATTATTTAATTTATTTAATTCATTAATATATAAAATTATTTTATTTAAATTTTTAATTTTATTTGATATAATATATATTTTATTTATTATTTTATTTAATATTATTATATTATTATTATTATATATTTAAAATTTTCTTATAATTTTATTATATTAATTTTAATTATATTTATATATTTTTAATTATAATATATATTTTTTTTTAATTTTTTAATTTTTATTTAATAATTTAATCAATTTTAACTTATATTTTATTTATATTTTATAGTTATTTATATTTTATATATTTTTATTTTTTTATATTTTCTCTATTATTTATTAAATATTATTTATTTTGTAATTTATTAATTATATAAATTATTTATATTAGATTATTATATTTTTATATTATATATATTTTTATTATTATATTATTATTTTCTTTTTTATCTTTTAAATTTTTATAAAATTTATATATAATATATTATTTTTTATTAAATTTAATTATTTTTTTCTTTATATTATAATATATATTTTTCTTTATATATATAATTTTATTTAATATTATTTAATTTTTTTTATTATTATAAAAAATTTTATTTTATTATTTATTATATATTTTCTTATATATTATATTTTAATTATAGATATATTTGTATATTATTTTTTATAATTAATATTTTTTTATTTTTTTATAATTATTATTATTATTATTTTATTATATATATTTATTAATATTTTATATTTATTTTTAAAATAATATTATATAATAATTTTGATTTATTTAATTATATTTATTTATTTTTATTTTATTATTATTAGTTTATTAATATTTAATTTTTTAATTGATTATATTTTTTTATTTTTAATTAAATAATATTTTCTTATTAATATTAAATTATTTTATTATTATTAATTTATTTCATATTATAAAATATATTTATATTATTAATAAATAGTATTTTATTATATTATGTATATTATTATTTTTATTTATAATTTTATATTTCTAGTAATTAATTTCATATCTATATATTTTATTTATTAATTAATTATTATTAGAAAATATTTTATTATTATATCTTTTTTTTATTTTATTATATAATTTTTTATATATATTTATAAAAAGATAATTTTTTTATTTTTTATAATTAATAAATTATTTTATTAATTATATATATATTATTTATATAATTATAATTAATATTAAAATAATTTTTTATATAATTTTAATATATTTTTTAATTTTTATTTTTTTTATATAATTGATTAAATTAATATTTTATTATTATAATTTTATTTTTATTAATTATTATATATATTATTATATATATATTTATTTTTTTTTATTATTATTATATATATTATTATAATAATATAATATTATTTTTATATATTTTAATATTAATATTTATAATTGATAATTTATTTTTTATATAATATTTATATTATTATATTAAGTATTATATTTTAAATACAATTAATATTTTAATATTTATTTATATTATATTTATATTATTTTATTTATATTTTTTATTTTTTCTATATTAATTTTTATATTAATTTTTATTAAATATTAATTTTTATTATTTTTATATTAATTATTAGTATATTTTATATTAATATTTTTATAAATTATTATCTAATATTTATTGTATTATTTAATATATATTTATATATTATTTTATATTACTTAATAATTATATATTATTAAATATTATAAAAAATAATTAAATAATTTATTTATTTATATTATTTATAATAATATTTTTTTTTTTTCTATATTTTATTTTATTAAATATTAAATATTTTTATTAATTAATTTTAATATATATTAATTTAAAATTTTTTATATAAAATATTATATTTATTTTATATTATAATTTAATCTTTATTTTTAATTATAAATTAATTATAAGTTTTTATTATAATAAGTATATATATTTTTTAATATTAATATTATAATATATTATTAAATTTTTTATTTAATTTTTAATTTATTATTATATTTAATATAATTAATTTAATTATTTATTAAAATTTAATTATTTATAAAAGTATAAGTTTTTTTTTATATATAATAAATTTATTTAATTATTTTTATTTACTATCTTACAATATATTTTTTTATTTTTTTTAATATTTATTTATATATTTAATTTATTATTATTATATTTTTATAAATTATTATTTTATTTTTTATATATTTTAATATTATAATATTTTATTATATATTTAATTTATTTATTATTATTTATAATTTAATAAATTATAAAATTATTTTATATTATTTATATTTATATTTTTTTTTATATTTATAAATTATTATATCTTTATTATTAGTATTTATTATAGATATTTATTTATTTTATATATTATATTTTATATATATTTTAATCATATTTTTTATTTATACTATATTTTTTATAATTATTTATTATCTATATATAAATATATACTTAAATAATTATATTTATTTTATTTATATATAAATTATAATATTATAATATTCACATTAATTATATATTTAATTTAATTATAATATCGATATAATTAGATATTATTAATAATTATTAAATTATATGTATTATTATTTATATTATATTTATATTTTTTTTAAATTTAATTATATGATTTTATATAAAATTTTTTTTTTATTTTTTATAATATAGATATTATAATTATTAATTGTTAAATAAATATATATTATTATTATATATTTATTTATTTATATTTATAAATATATTAAATTAATATTTTAAATATAAATAATAATATTTATTTTTTAGTATCTTATAATATATTATTTATTATTTATTTTAGTATATTATTTTATTTAAAATATATTTTTACTATTTATAAAATTTTTTTTAATATTTTTATATATTTTAATTTATTTTTAATTATTTTAATGATATAATAATTGTTATCTAATTAATTTTAAATTATTATTTTTTTTTTATATTAAATATTATATTTAATTTATTTTTTATATATAAATTTATCAATTTAATATAAATATTAATTAATAATTATATTTCATTAATATATTTAATTATATCTATTATTATATGTAAACATTATTTATATTATTATTTAATTTTATTTATATAATTTATTAAATTTTATAATTTATATCACATTACTTTATTTAATTCTATTATTATATTTTACTTAATAATTTAAATTATTTTAAAATTAATTTATTTTATATATAATTAATTCAATATATTTATTTTGTATTATTTTTAATTATATATTTATATTATTCTATTAAATTTTTATTATTTATTATAATTTTTATTAATATTTTATTTTTTATTTTATATTTATATTTTTATTATATTTATTTATTTTTTTATATTATTAATTTATAATATTTAATTAATATTATTATTTATTAATTATAATTGATTAATTTTTTTTATTATTTTTATAATATTTTTATTTATATTTATTTATTAAAATTTATTTTATTAATCTTTTTAAAATAATTTTTATTTAGTTATTATTATTTAAATTAATTATTTATAATATTTTTATATATTAAAAATTATTAATAATTTTTTTATTATAAACACATTATATTAAATTTTAGTTTATTAATTATTTAATAATATATTATTTATTTATATTTTTAATAATAATATATTATTAATTTATAATATATTAATATTATTTTTAATATATTATATAATTATTTTATATTATTATTTAATATTTATATTAATATATATAATTAAATTTATTTAATTATTATAATTATAAATTTTTTAATTATTTTTAAATTTTATTTATTTATTATATTTTATTTATAAATAATATGTTATATTTTATTTATATTTATATATTTAATTTATTTATTATATAAATATTCTATATTTTATAAATATATTAATTATAATATTTTATTTTATTTATATATTTATTATATTATTTATATTTATATATTATATTATATTATTTAATATTATTTTTTTGCTTTTTTTTTTAATAATTTATTACTATTTAATTTTTTATATTATATATATAGAATAATAATATGTAAATATTATTATTTATTTATTATTTTTTTATTTAATATTATTTTTTTATGATAATATTTATTAATTTTATATATTATATAATTTTTCTATTATTATTTTTTTACTTCTAATATTTATATTAATTTAGTTTTACTTTTATTTTATTTAATATGTTTTTTTAATATAATATATTTTTATATAATATTAAATTAAATTTTAATTGAATTATATAAATTTGATAATTTATATTATTTATATAATATTATTTATTTATTTTAAATATATATATATATTATAATTATTTTTATAATTATTATTATATATTTTTTTATTTAATTATTTATATTTTATATTATTTATGTATACATATATTTTTATATAATTTATATATTAATTATATTAATTATTTATATTTTATAATTATTTTATATTTTATATTTATTATTTATATTTATTGTTTAATTAATTTTTTATCTTATTATAAATTATTTTATATATTTTATTTTTAATATTATAAATATATTTTTTTTTTTGTTTTTTTATTTTTTGGTGTTTGTTTATATAAAATATTTTAAGAATATATTAATTTTTATATTATATTTATTAATACTTTAATTTAATAATATTACATTTATTTATTTTATTTTCTAATTTTTTTTAATTTAAATTATATTTATTATTTTGATTTATTTGTATAATATTAATTATATTATTATAATTTTTTGTATATATATATATTTTTTATTTTATTTCTTAATTTTTAGATTTTAATTAATTATTATTAATATTATTTTAACTTTTTTATTTTAATTATTTATTTTAAAATATATTTTATTTTATTTATTTCATTTTTTTATTTTAATAATTATTTTATTTTATTATTTTTAATATAAATTTAATTTATATTTTTTAATTATTTTTATATATATTATATTATATTTTATTTTAATAATTAATATTTATTATATTTTTTTATATTTATTTTATAAATTTATATTTTTATATTATTATTTTATATTATTAATTTATTATATCAACATGTGATTTATATTTTTATTTTATATTTTTATTTTTTATTATTATAATTTTTTCTTATTTGTTTTTTTTTTTATTTTGATTTTATTTGGTTCTTATATATATTATATTTTTAATATTTAATATTTTTTTATTTATAATTATTTATGATTATATTATTTTATATTTATTATTATTGTTATTTAAGTTTTTTTTTTTATTTTTTTATATTTTTTTTTTAGGGTTGTTGGTTTAGTGGGATGATTGTGTTTTTTTTGTTGGTTGTGTGAGGGTGTGGAGTGGTGGGGTTGTGGTTGTGTAGGGGGGGTTTTTTGGTTTGTGTTGGTCGTGTGGTTGTCGTTTGGTTGTTGGTGGGTGTTTTAGTTGTGTAGATTTAGTGGTGTGTTGGTTTGTGTGGTTTTGTTTGTTCTGTTATAGTTTTGGTCTTGTGATTGAAAAGTCTTTGATTCTGGTGTTTTTTTTATTTTATTGGTTTTTTTGTGGTGTTGGTTTATGTTGTGTTATGAGGGTTTTTGGGTGTGATGTGTTTTGTGAGTTATGGTTTGTGTGATGTGGATGTTGTGTAGTTGTTGGTGTTGGTGTTTTGGGGGACATTATTGTATGGTGTAGATTTTATTTTTTTTATGTTGTTGGTTTGGTGTGGTTTGGTTGTATGGGTTGTTTAGTGTTGTGGTGGTTTTTTGTTTGTTTTTTGCTTCTGTTGATTATGTGGAGGGTGTTGAGTGTTTGTGTGTTTTGGATTTGTGTGGTGGGGTGTGTGGGGTGAGGCTTGGGTTGTGTGTGTTGTGGGTGTATTTGGGTGGTTTGTGTGTTATGGTGTTGGGTGTTGTGTTTGTGTGGTGGGGTGGTATGTAGGTGTGTGTGGGGTTTTATGTTTTGTGGTATATTATGTGGTGTGGGTAGGGGTTGTTGGCTTTCTGTGGTTTGTGTTGGTTGTTGGTTGGATTGGGGGTGGGTGTTGGTCGTGTGTGTGTGTGTTGGGTGGTTTGTGTGTCTGGGTGTTAGTTTCGGTTTGATTTTTATTTTTGTGGGATTTTTTTTTGTGTGTTGGTGTGTGGGTGTGTGGTTTTTGTTAGTTGGTGTGTGGAGTGCGGTGTGTGGTGGTGTGTGTTGTTGTTGTGGTTTAGGGTTGGGAGTTAGATTGTGTGTGTTTGTTGTTTGTGTGTGAGTTTGGTGGGTCTGGTTGGTTGTTTGTTTGTGGAGGGTGGGTTTTGTTGTTTGATGTGGTAAGTTTCGTGGAATGGTGAGTGTCGGAGTTTTTTGAGTATGTTTTTTGTGCGATGTATTGGTTGGTTTGGTTGTTGGGGGTGCGGTGGTTTTTTGGTGTCTTGTTGTTTATGTTTTGGGGTGGTGTGGTTTTGGATGTTGTGTGTGTTGTAGTTTGTTGTAGTTGTGGTGGGGGGTTTTTTTGTGTTTTTTGTTTTTTGGGTTTGTTTTGAAATTTTTTTTATTGTTCTGTGTGGTGTTTGGTAGTTGGTTTGGTTCGGTGTCGATGGGGGATAGTATAGGTTTTTGTGTTGGTTTTGGGTTGTTGTATTTATTTTTTTCTATGTTGTGGTTGTTGGGTTATTGTTATTATTATTATTGTGTGTTTGTTTTGTTTTTTTGTTATTTGTTATGTTTAGTGGTTGTGGTTTTGGTTTTGAGTTGGGGGTTCGGTTAGTGTTTGATTATTTGATTTATTATGTCTTCTTGATTTTAGTGTGTGTGTTTTTTTTTGAAGATGCTGTTGTTGATGTGTGGTTTTTTTCGTTGGATTTTTGATTTTTTTTTGATTTATTTTGTTTATTTTTAGGAGTATTATTTTATTGTGATTAGTTTTTGTTTTTTGTAGTTTTTTCGGTTGGTTTTTCTGTGTTGGTATGTGTGTTTTTGTTTAGATTTGATGTGGATTTTTTGTTTGTTGGATTGGGGTACTTTGTGGGAGTTGTTGTTGGATTGGTGGTTTTTGGTGTGTGAGTGTAGTGTTTGTAGTTTTAATTGTATATTGTGTTTGTTTTTATTTGAGGGTGTTTCATTGGTGTGTGTTGGGTTGGTTTTTTTTTTTTTTTTTTATAGTTTTATTTTTTTTGTAGGCGTTATGTTGTGTGTTTTTTTTGTTTTTTTTTTCGTGATGTTTTATTATGTGTGGTAAGTTTTATGTGTTTTGTTGTTATTTTTTGTTTGTTTTTAAGTTTTTTTTTTGGGTTTTGGTTTGGTATTTATAGTTTTTTTTGTTTTTTGTGACTGGGGCTTGTGGTCGTAGTGGTGTGGTAGGTGTTTTTTTGTTGTGGAGGTTTATTTTGTTTTTTGGTAATGTGGTTTGTTATTATGTATTGGAGTGATTTTTTTTGTTGATTTATTGTGCTTTGGTGGTTTTTGGGTTATGTGTGTATTTTTTTATTTGTTTGAATTATGTTTTTTGAGTTGATTGTCGGGTGTTAGGTCGTTAGGGTGTGGTGCGGTTTTTGTAGTTGTATTTTGTTTTTTTGTTTATTTTCTGGTTTTGGTTTTTGTGTTTGGTATGTTGTTGTTGGATTTATGGGTTTTGGTTGTTGTTTGTTGGGATGAAGTGATGGGTGTCATTGTAGATTTTTGTGTATGTCATGTTTTTATTTTTTATTTTAGTTTGTATGGTGGTGTTGGTTTTTTTTGTTTGTATGTGTGTGTGTTGTGTTTTGCGTTTGTTGTGGTGTCTTGATGTCGTTTTTGGTGGTGTAGTCTTATAGTTTTGTTTAGTTGTGTGGGGTTGGGATTGTGTTATTGTAGTTTGTGGGTTTTGTTTGTTTTGTGTTGGTGTGTGTGTTTTGTTGTTATATATCTTTGAGTTGTTTTTGGTGTGTGTGGGGTGGGGTAGTGTTTGTGGGGTGGGGTTTGCGTGATGGTTGGTTTGTTTGGTGTTGGGTGTGAGTTTGTTTTTTTTTGTGGTTGATGTGGGTGTTGGCGTGTGGTGTGTAATTGTTTTGTTTATGTGTGTTGGTGGAGGGGGTGGTGTCGGGTTGGTGTTGGTTGTGTTGTTGTGGGGTTGTGGGTTAGTGGGTGTTGATGGTTGTTGTGGTGGGTTCAGGAGTGTGGGGTGGGTAGTGGGTGTGGTGGTGAGTTGTAGTGAGTGTAGAGGTGTGTGGGGTGGAGTAGGTTAGTTAAGGGTTGGTTGTTGGGGGGTTGTTGGGTATTGTTGTAGTGGTGGGTTGTTGTTGTAGGTGAGGTTGCAGGGTGTTGGGGTGGTGTGGTATTGTTTGATGTTTTTCTTGTTTTGTTTATTTTTGTGGTTGGTTTTGTGAGTTGTTATGTTGTTTATGTGGGGTGGTGTGCGTGGTTGTTGGGTTGTGGTTGTTTGGGGTGTGTGGTGGTGGTGGGGTGTGGTGTATTGTGTTTGTGGTTGTGTTTGTTGTTTTAGTGAGTGTGAGGTGGTGTGGGGTGTTTTTGGGGGTTTTTGGGTTGGTGTGTGTGTTTGTGGGTGTTAGTTTTTGGGTGTGGTGTTTTGGTTTTGTTGGTTGGGTGGGTAGGTGTCTAGTTTGTGCGGGTTTTCGTTTGGGGAGGTGGGTTTGTTTCGGGGTTTGTGTTGTGTTGATGGGTGGGTGGTGCGTGTGTGGGGGGTGTTCGGGTGTGTGGGGGTGGTGGTGTGGGTGTGATGGTGTGGTGAGGGGGGGGGGGGGGCAGTGTGTGTGGTATGGGGTGGTGTGGGTGGGGTTTGGGTGTGGTGGGGTGGTGTTGGTTCGAGTAGTGGTGGTGGGGTGATTGTTAGGTTGTATGTGGGGGTGTTTGGGTGTTGGTGTGTTTTGTTGTGTGTGGTGTTGTGGTGTGTGGGGTGTGGGTGGTGTGTAGTGGTGTTAGGTGTTGTGTTGGGTGGTTGCTGTGGAGTGTGGGTGGTTGTGTTGTTGGTGTGGGGTGTGGGGTGTTTTGTGGAGTGGTGTGTTGGTGGGTGTCTTATCGGGGTGTGGGTGGGTGGTTGGGTGTGTTGCTTTGGGTGTGTGGTGGTTTGTTTGGTGGGGTGTTAGTGGGGTGGTTTTGTAGTGGTGTGTGTGTGGTTGTGGTGGTTGTTGTTTTGATGGTTGTGGTGTGGTGTGTGTGTTGCTGGTGGGTGGGGTGTGTTGGTGTGTGTGTGGTTTTGTTGGGTGGGGTGGTGGTGTGTTTAGGGTGTGGGGTGTGTGGTGTGGTTGGTTGGGTGGTGGTTGTTGGGTGTGTTGGGGTGGGTGGTGGTTGGCGGTTGGTGTCGTGCTTCGGTTTTAGGGTGGTTGGGTGTTGGATTTGTTCGGTGGGTGCGGTGGTTGGTGTGTGTGGAAGAGTTGTAGGTGTGGGTTGGTGTTGGGGGTGGTTGTTGGGGGCGGGTTGTGGGTGTGTGTGTGTTTGCTTCTGAGGTGGTTGGTGAGTGAGGGGGGGATGTTGTGTGTGGGGTGTGTGTGGGTGGGTGTGCATTGTGTGTGGGTGCGTTTGGTGGGGGTCGGTTAGGTTGGTGTTGTGTTGGGTTGTTGGTTGGGGAGTGGGGGTTTGTGTGTTGGGTGGTGGTGGTTGGGGTGGGGTGTTGGGGGTGTTGGTGGGGTGTGGTTTGGTTGTGGGTGGTGTGTTGTGTGTGGTTTGGTTGTGTGTGGGTTGGTTTGGGGTGGTACGTGGTGTGTGTGTGGTGTGGTGTGTGTGTGTGGTGTTTGGTGTGGTGTGTGGGGTGGGTGTGGTGTTTTTTTTTTGGTATTCGTGTGCGTGGCTGGGTGGGGTTCGGTAGTGGTGGGTCGTTCTTGTTTTGTGGTGTCTGTGGTTTGGTCGGTGCTGTGTGGTGTGGTTTGGGGTTGTATGTGGTGGGTGGTGGTTGTGTGGTATTTGGTGGGTAGTTGGTGCTTGTTGTTTTGGGTGGTTGTGTGTGTGGTGTGTTCGTCGGGGGTTGTGGGTGGTTGGTGGGTGCTAGTTGTGTGTGTGTTGTGTGTGTTGGGTGTAGGTTTGTGGGGTGGTGTGGTGGGGGTGGTGGGGGGGTGTTGGGTGGTGTGGGTTGGGGTTGGGTGTTGTGTGGTGGTGTGGTTTGGTTGGTGTGTGTGTGTGTGGGTTGCTGCTGTGTTGTGGTGGGTCGTGGTTTGGGGTGTTTTGGGGTGTTTGTGTGGTGTGTTGTGGTGGGTGTGGGTTGTTGATGTGGGTGGGTGTTTGTGTGGGGTTTTTGTTGTTGGTGGGGTGGTCGTGGTGTTTGTGGTATGGGGTGGTGTTGTTGTGGTGGAGTGTGGTTTATAAAGTCGTTTTATCATTTTTATTTTATTAAATATTTTATTATCAATTTTATTTATTATTAATTTAATTTATTATTATATATAACTTATAATTTATTATTATTTATATAAATTATTATTTTATTAAATTTTTATTTTTTATTTTTTTTTTATTAATAATTTCTTAATATTTTATTATTTATTTTTATTATATAATTTATACTTAATAATTATTTATTTTCTTATTATGTATAAATAATATTTAATTAATATATATTTATTATATTATTATTAATTTATTATTTATATTATTTTTTATTTATAATTATTATATTAATATAATTATTAATATTATATTTTAATATTATTATATATTTATTTTAGTTTATATTTTTAATAAATATCTTTTTATTTATTTTTATTATCTAATATTTAATATATCTTTTTTTTTATTATTATAATTATTATTTTAATATATCTTATATATATTTATTTTATATTAATTATTAATATATAATTTATAATTAATTTTATAATATTATAATCTATTATTTATTTTATATATTAATTAATATATAATATATTATAATAATATTTTAATAGATTCTATTTTAATTTTATATAATTAAAAATTTAAAAATTATTTATATTTATTTTTAATATATGAATATACCTATATTATATTTATTTATAAATTTATTATATTAATATATATTTTTTTTTATAAATATTTTATATATATATATATAGTTTATATATTCAGTTAAATTATAATATTTATATTATAGTAAATATTTATAAAAATATATATTTTTTAATATATTATTTAATTAATTATTATTTACATTTTTAAATTTAATATAGATTACATTATATTAAATTAATTATTATATAATATATTTAAATTATTATTATATATATTATTATATATATTAATGTATATATTTTATATATTTTGTAATATAATATATAATATATTTATATATATTTTATTGTATTATTTTATAAATTTTTATTTTTATCTTTTTTATATTATATTTTATTTAAATATTATTATATATTTATTTATAATTTTAATTTTATATAATAAATTTAAATATATATTCAATATTTACTAAAATATTAATATTTTATTTTTATACATTTATTAATAAATTTATTTATAATATAATATTAATATATTTATTATAATTTATTATTATTTTTATATTCATTATTTTATATATATATATATTTTTTTAAATATTATTATTATTATATATATTATTTTATTTTTAATTAACTTACTTTATTTATAATTTATTCATAATATTTATTATTTTATATAATAATTTTATTTTATTATATATTATTTATTTTATAACTTATTTAATTATTTTAATTATAAATACAATAAAATTATTAATATAATTTTTATTATTTATTATTTTATATTTATTATTATTTAATTTTATTTATATTTTTTTAAATTTATAATTTATTTTATTAATATAATTTATTTTTTATAACTAATTATATTTTATTATAATATTATATATAATATATTTCCTAATTTATTTTATTTTGTATTAAATTAAATAATTTAATTTAAATAATTTATTAATATATTATATATTTATAGATATTTTATATTTATTAATACTAATTTAAAATATTATAATTTTGAAAAATATTAATTAATATAATATAATATTAAACTATTAAAAAATATAATATTATTATTAATGTTTTTTCATTTTTATTATTTTATTTTATATATTATTTATTATATTATTTAATTATATTTATAATTTTTTTTAATTATTATATTTAATATTATAATATAAATTATATATTGTATATTTACTATATATATTATCATTATATATAATATTATTTATTATTCAATTATATTTAATTTCAATTAAATTTATTTATAATAATTATTATCATAAAATCTTATTTCATCTATTTTAATAATTATTATTAATTAATAATATTAATATATATTATAAATATTATTTATAATATTTTTTTAATATTAATTATTATAATGTTTTTATTTTTATTATATAATTAATTATAATTATATATTTAATATTTATATTTAATAATAATTTATACTTTTAATATTATTACTTATTATTTATTTATTAATATATATATTAAAAATTTTTATTATCATTATTTATTATTAATAATTATTAAATATTATATAAATTTTATTTTAAAAATTCAATTTATATTATTATTATTATTTTTATATTATATTATATATTATATATTTATATTATAAATTATTATATAAAAATAATAATATTTGTTAATTTTATAATATATTATTTTATATTTATTATCTATTTAATTTTTATTATATAAAAATTTATATATTATTATAATAATTATTATAATTAATTATAAATTTATATTTTTTATTATTATTATTTTTTTATTATTTATATATATATATATATTTTATTTAATATATTTATATTAAATTTACTTATTTTATTATTAAATAATTTATATAATTAATATTTTTATTATTTATTAAAATATTATATCTTTATTTATTTTATTATATAAAATTTATTATTTTATATTTTTATTTTATTCTTATTTTATATTATATTATATATATGCTATTAATTTTTATTATATAATATATTTGTAAATTAATTTTATTTATTATTTATTATTTATAATTATTTATAATTAATTAACAATAATTAATATTATTTATTTTATATATAATTTATTAATTATATTTTAAATTAATATTTATACTATTATTATTATATTATTTTATTAATATTATTTTATGAAATATTAATTTTTTTTATTATTATCTTATTAGAATTAATTTCTTTAATTTATTATTTTAATATTAAAATTATAATTACTAATTTTAAAATAATATTAATATATTAATAATTTATTATATTTTTTTATATATTATACTATTAATTAATATTTATAATTTATTTTATTTTTATTTTATTTTATATTTTTATTAATATTTTTTTAAGTTTTAGTTTATTTATTCTATTTATATATAATATATTATATAATACTATTTATAATATTTATTTGTTTTTTTTATAATATTTTATTTTTTATTTATAAATTATTATAATATATTTTTATATATTAAATAATTATAATTTTATTTTTATAAATAATTTATATATATTTTAATATATACTTATATATAAAATTATTTTTTATTAATCTAAATTTATGATAATTTATATATTATTAATATATTATTAAATTATATATTATATTATTTTTAATATATTTTATATTTAATTTATTATTTTATAAATAATTACTTTATATCAATTAATATTATATATATTCTTATATATATCTTTTTTAAATATTATTTTATTCATTTTATTTTTATATTATTTAAATATTTTATCATTATTTATTATATTTTATTATTAATTTAATTTATAATTATATTTATTATATTATTTAAATATATTATAATTATATATTATATTTATAATTATTATTACTTTAAAATTATATATAAAATTATTTTATAAATATTTTAATATATTTTTTTTAAATTTTTTTTTTTTATAATATTTTCATTTTTTTATTATACTTAAATTCTAATTTTAATTTATTTATATTTTATTTATATTTTATTATTTATATATTTTATAATATTATTTTTATTTATATATTATTTATATATATATATATTATTATTATATTATTTTTAATTTTTATTTTTATAAATTATTTTATATTATTATATATTAAATTATATAATAATTATTATTATACATAATATTATTATTATATTATATTTATTTATTTTATATATTATTATATTAATTACTTATATTAAATAATTTATTTTAAAATTTATAATTTATGAAATATAGTATAATTTTATATATTTAAATTTTTTTTTATATTTGATTTATATATATAATTATACAATTTATTTTTTCCATAAATTATTATATATATATTATTTTTAATATTTATATAGTTATAATTTTATTTTATATATAACTATTTTTTTATTATTTTTTATTTTAATTATTATAATTATTTAAAAAATATATTAATTATTTTTTATTTTATATAATATTATATTATACTATATGTAATAATATAATATTATAATTATATTAATATAATTTATTATTTATATATTTTATCTAGTATTAATAAATTTATTATAATATATATATTATTAATATATTATATATATTTATTTTATAAACAATTAATTTAATATTAACAATTTATATATTTAATATATAATATTAAATATATATTATATTAATTTTTTTAAATTTTAATATAAAATATTATTATCTTTTATATATTAAATTATTATTATTTTATTAATATTTTTATATATATATTATATTAATTTACAATTATATAATTTTTATTTTCATTTATTATAACTATTTCATTTTTTAATTATATTTTTATTCTTTGTTATATATATATTAATAGATTATTTTTATTTTATTATATTATATTTTTATTTATTATATTAAGTAAAAAATTTATTTATTATATATAAATATAAATATACATATATTTTTCAATTTTTTATTTATATTTTTATATTTTTTATAATATATTTTTATTAATATATATTTATTTAATTTTATTTTTATTAATTATATATATTTAATTATATTTTAATTTTTAATTTATTTATTATTATATTTAAATTTTTATTTAAATATTTTATTTTATTTTTATAATAATTTATTTATTTAATTTTAAATCTAATTAATATTTTATTTAATAATTTTATATGTAATTATTTATTATTATTTATTAAAATATTTTTATTATATATATTTTAGAATAATTTTTATTCTTATAAATAATTTTATAATTTATTATTTTTTATTAATATTATTTTTATATTTATATATTATTATTTATTTTATTTTAGATTAATTTTTTTTTATTATATTAATATCATTTTATATTAAATATTAATTAAAATTTTTAATTATATTACTATAATTTATTTTTATAATATTGTTTAATTTAATATTATAAATATATATATTTATTATATTATTAAAATTTATTTATATTATATAAATTATTTATAATATAATTTATAATTATTATATTATAATTATAATTATTTATTATTATTAATATAATTTTATTATTATATTTTAATAATTTATATATTATAATAATATTTTATCTTTAATTTATTATTTTAATAAATATATTAAATTAATAAAGTAATTATATATATTTATTTATATTAATTATAACTATAATATATAATGTTTATAATTATAATATTATATTTATTATTATATATAATTATATATAAAATTATATATCTTTATTTTATTTTTTTTTTATATTTTTAATTTATATTTAAAATTTATATATAATAATATTTATATATTAAAATACTATAATTATATTATATTATTTTATTATTTATTTAATTATTTTTATAAATATATTTATTTTTATTATATATATGTATATTACTATTATATAATTGTTATTTTATATAATATTAATAATTTATTATTTTATATTATATTTATATTATTTCTTAAAAATTAATTTATATTATATATAATATAATTTTATAATAATATATATTATTTAATTTATATATAATTGTATTTATAAATATAATAAATATTCATTATTTAATATTTTAATTCATATTTATTTTTAATAAATTTTATAACTATTATTATTATATTTTTAATTATTTTTATATTATATTATATATTTTTATATTATACTATTTTTAAATTATTTATTATATTATAATTTTATTATATATTTATATATTATATAAATTTATTAATAATTGTGGGTAAAATTTAAATAAGGAGTGTTTGGTTTTTTGGTTTTGTAGGAGAACAAAAAAAATAAGGATGTTTGGTTTATATATTTTTATTTTTGTAAAATTGTTATTATTACTTGTATAGAAAATAAAATGGTAAGTGTAAAAATAAAAGGTGAGGTTTAAGTTCGAAATGGGTTTTTAGCAACGTTCGACCAAGACGCGAAAGCAAAATAATTTTTTGCTAAAAATAAAATTTATAAAAGACTCGGGGTAAAATATAGAAATATTTGAACTATAACGAACACGTAGACGAGAAGTAAGCTAGACGGCAGTCTAGAATTTAATAAGGCGTAGAATTTACTGAATCGAGTAACTGTAAAAATAATTTTTTTACTTAAAGGTAATATAAGATTATATTATTTACCTAAATTTTACGAAATATCATAGGATATGCGGGTCTAGTGAGACTAGGAGCGATAAGAGGTTAACGGTTTTTCATAGGATTAGGGTAGGTAGTTGGAATGTAGGTTCACTTACAAGAAAGCTCTTAGAGCTTGTCAATGCTTTAGAGAGACATAAAGTGGACATAGCGTGTTTTCAAGAGACTAAATGGAAGGGTTATAGTGCTAAGGAAGGAAATGGTTACAAGCTTTGTGAAGATTAAAGAATCGTTGATAATCTTCTAGGACCGTTTAAGCCATCTAGGATATAATAACATTGATAACATATTTGCACAGCGGAATTAATACATAAAGAACAATGTTATGAACAAGGTTTTACCAAACATTCCAAGCCCCAATATTATTTGATCAGAATAATACGGTTACATCAATGAACTGTAACAGGAATCATAAGATCCTTGAAGCTAAACCTAACATATGGCGTCTACATCTCTACGCCTGGAATACACACACACACGTTTAGGTACACTATGGAACTCACGACTTGTACACCTAAACCTAATGACCTGTATCTCTTTATATAGTAGAGATATTAGGTTTACAAAGGATAAAAACAAATAAAGATATTAATAGATCTTTTTAACATTTAAGTTTATCTTCAGAATCTTCAAAATCTTCCATCTTTTAAAGAATTTCTCCTTTGTCTTTTAAGTCCTTCATCTTTCATATGTTTTGTCTTATCAACTCAAATATAATTCCCAACAAGCTTTGGTACTCGGGCTCTCGGACTGCTAGAAATGGAGTTGGAGTCATTTTGAAAGCGTATCTTAAGGACAAAGTAATCCTTGTAAATCGGCGTAGTGATAGGATCAGAACATTAACATTGGTGATTAATGGAGAGACCGTTAATGTGATTAGCGCGTACGCACCCCAAGTGGGCCTCAATGAGGAAGATAAGAAAACCTTTTGGGATTCTCTAGATGAGGTCGTGAGGGAGTTCCCGACGAACCAAAGATTGTTTTTAGGGGGCCATTTGAATGGTCATATAGGGGCGGCGACAAAGGGTTACTCGGGTGTCCACGGAGGCTTCGGTTATAGAGTTAAAAATGAGGAATATCGCTCGATTTTAGACTTTGTTACGGCTAAGAGAGTTGAGGCTTTGGTAGTCGACGACTTGAGGAGAGGGGTAGACCAAAACTTAGGTAGGAAAATAGAGTCAAGCATGACTTGAAGGAGCTTCTCTTGTCCGAGGATATGACTTCTGATAGGAACGAGTATAGAGCTAGAGTTAGATTAGAGAGCTAGAATTTGACTAGGTGGTTAGTGGGTTAGGTGGGAGAGTGTGAGTGGTTGAGTGTCTCTTTGCCTTTGCCTTTGCTTGTAACAACCGTCAATTTTTGGAACATATTTAAATAATAAATCATATTTATTATTACATGTTTGTCGTTTATAAAATCTATTTTTTAAATTATTTGATTTCGAAAACGAAAAATGATATATATTAATTCATAGTTGATTTATCAAAAACGAACCACTAAATCACGTTTTCATTATTCGGACTCTAAAGCAATTTGATGTAAAACGACATTCCTGACAACTTTTCAGTTTTGACCGAGACCTGAAAACAGACAGAAAGTGACTGAAATGCCCTCGCAAGATTTAGAAACGAGAAAATAATTAAATTATATTTAATTATTACTTTTTATTAAATAAAAATATTTAATAAATTATATAATTTTTGTTCAAAAGCGTTTATTTAAAAACGCAAATATTCGAGTTAAAATTTATTTTATTTTCGGACAAGGCATAACCGGGTCACCAAATGAATAACAAATATTTTATAAATGTTATAAAATATTTATGAAATACTATCAAATAAATACTCATTTTGTTAGAAAAATTATTTGGAAAACAATGGCGCAAGTTTCGTATTTTAAATCATCAGTTAAGTGGCTCAAACGAGTCCCGAACCATTATATAACAAAAGTTACGCTTTTGGTCTCTGTGAAATATTTACACAATCAACCCTAAACTATTATACACTTTCTATTTCATTTTAAACTTATATATATATAAGTTTTACAATTTTATCTCATTTTCATCTCTATAACACACACACACTCCCTCTCCTCTCTCCCATATTTTCCGGCCGCCGGATTCCGGTCACCACCACGCCGCCGCTGCGGACTTTTTCGACCAAAACCAAAAATGATCCTCATCGCCCAATCTATCCGATCCCCTAGGTCATTCGCCGCCACGCCCCCCCTCCATTTGGCTGCTACCCCACGACAGCCTACATCACCACCTTCATCTCATCGTCATCATCATCACCACGTTACCACCATCCTCGTCACCTCCTCTCCATCACCACCACCGCACCAGCCACCACCATTAGGGTGCGTCCGGTTGTGGTTCTTAGACCACCCCAAGGGTGCGTCCGGTTTATCAAGCACAAAGGGTGCGTGTGGTTTGTTTTGCACCCACGGGGTGCGGTTGGTTTGTAAAATAAGCACCGAATTGTGCTTTGGGTTTCGGGTCAGCCACCACCATAGGGTGGGTTTGGGTGGCAGCCGCCGCAAGAGGGTGCGTTTGGTTTAACAGGTTCACAAAAGGGTGCGTTTGGGTTTTGGAATCAGTAGGGTGCGTTTGGTTGTGGATTTAACCGCCGAAAGTGGGCTGTTTGGTTTTATAAACAACCCAAATAGGGTGTGTTTGGTTCTAGCAGCTTTCGGGTGCGTTTGGTTCGCAGGTCAGCCCCGAAAAGGGTGTGTTTGGAATTGCATTTAACTGCCTAAAGGGGTGTTTGGTTTTGGTGTTAACAGCCTAAGGGGCTGTTTGGAACTGGGTTTAAACAGCCCATATAGGGCTGTTTGGTTCAGCCATTAGGGTGCGTTTGGTTCAGCTCATATAGAGCGTTTGGTTTTGCGTTTAACAACACATAGGTTGTGTTTTGTTTCATTTATTCGGGTTATACACTTTGTTAGATATATATTGGAACGTGGATTGATTAAGTGGAAAACATTTATTTTGGTAAAAATAAAAGCGTTTTTATAAACGAATAGGTCATGCCGAAATTTC
This sequence comes from Tanacetum coccineum, assembly GCA_026074375.1. Lineage (NCBI taxonomy): Eukaryota > Viridiplantae > Streptophyta > Magnoliopsida > Asterales > Asteraceae > Tanacetum > Tanacetum coccineum. Next base: position 24,915 of record BQNB010015316.1, on the reverse strand, counting down.
TATAAATTCCTATACTTAGTAATTTTTACTATAATCCTAATATTTTAGAAACCCGATAAAAAGGACAAATATATATAGTCTTAAGATTTTTAATCTGTAATTGTACAATAACCCGACAACAAACAAAATACTAATTTATAAAAATGTTATTTTATAAATCCCGGCTAGAAAATAAAGTCATAACTTTGGTACGGACTTTAGGAACACCGTTTACTTAATTGGTAACTTTAAAACGTACGATTTCGTTTATGCAAGGACTTTTATTTATTTAATAAATTGGCGATCTTCGAAAACGTGTCAAACCATTTGGTTTAATCATTTACTCGCGCTTATTATATAATACTTGCAAGGTATGGTATACTTCAAATTAATCTTTTGATTTCTGGTCGTTATTATATAATTCACCATATGAATTATATAATTGTTCATCTTTCTAGGTAATATATATGGAATATATTACATACTTTGTTATATAATTCACCATATGAATTATATACTTTTGAATTATTGTACCGAACCAACCACCAAACCCAACTGCCCCTCGGAACCTAAATCTTTTATCAACGGGTCGCGTTGATGTAATCATCCATCGGGAAACTAAATTCATTATCCTAAGCAAGTGGGATTTAACCGTTAAGATAAACGGCAACTTCTCGGTCAAGCCGTTTCGTCTTCCGTCGTGTTGTGCATTTTAGATGCCTATCTGTCAATCGTTCTTCAACATCAAGGTGAGTTCATAGCCCCACCTTTTCTCTTCTAATGGTTTTCATAAACTGTTTTCGGGGGGAGAATACATGCTCGTTTTACTAAGTGAACTTATTGATTTCTACTACATAAGCGTTACATGACTATTTTTACTAAAGCATGATTTGTTACTACATGATTTGAGATCGTTGAATACCTATATTTGAAGCCGTGAATTTTTGAATTACATTGCTTGTTTTACTATTGGACACAAGTGTTTTTCTAAGTGCTTTCAAAGTGTTTACAAAGTGTATGCTATCCAGATTACTGCCTGAATATTATTGCTAAGTTACCTTATTGCCGTGAAGTCCCTATTTATCATGAACCGTTAATTGCTATTGTAGTAAGCGCGAGTGTTGTGGATAGATCTATCGGGACTGACAATCCCCACCTTTCCTTGGGTCACTAGTTTGATCTATTAGATTAAAGGTGCATGAACATTGAGAGGAAGTGTCCGGGTGTATGGCAACATCCATATTTCGATTGGGGCAAAAAAACTAGTTTGAATGCTTCAGGTTCATGAGCTTAGTGCAATAATACAAAGTGATTGGAGCTGATAATGTGTTTTCTCTTTCAACCTTACCTTATTTTGGACTATGGAATACGTAATCTTAGTCTGCTATTATTTTTTTTGACTTGAGAGTCGAAACTACTAGAGTCCACCTTACCAAGTCTTGTGGTCTACTTTAAATACTTCTTGATTTACTGACTTACTAAACTTTGGATTTCGGAAATAACCCTTTTAAATGTTGTAACGCTACTTTCTATCTCTGAATATTCTTAAATTATTTCAATAACTGAGCTTTTTACTGGATTAAACCTATGAATTTTCACCAACATTATATAGACTGTTTTTGCGTGTAATTTTCTCAAGTAATTAAAAAAACTTTTGCTAGCTGAGCATTGGGAGCATTCGAGTCGCGCGGATATATTTTTGAAGGCTTAATAACTTGTATACCATTCGACAAAAGTTTTAAAATAAACAAAATGTTTCTATTGCATTATAAATGGGATCCTTTGTAAACTCTGATTTTAATATAACGAATGTGAAATTTATTTAAACGTCTCTTTTGAGGTCGTTTTCTGTGACTTGTACTTTGTGCCTTAAAGTCGCAAACCCCAAATGTTAACTATTGACCCCTGCGTCCCCGATTCTGGGTGTGATGACAGATTGTATGGTATCAGAGCACTGGTTGTAGAGAACTAGGTCGTTTTCAAAACCTAGACTATAACCGTTTTTCGAAAAATTTTAAGATTCTTTCACCATTGTCCGATATCCGCGCGCGCATGCTTCCTGATCCTTTATAAGCTCTCTTTTGTATCTCTACTACTATTATATGGATAACGAGTATTTAATACTTGCTTATGATTTCGCTTTCTTACGTCTATCGTATGACGCCTTACTATTTACCTTATATTAGTCAGTTATATAAATATTGATCACTCCGATTATCCCGTACTTTCTGATTTCTCAATTACTCCCTCGAACACCAATGCCGATTACTTTACCACTCCACTTTGAGTTGGAACACTCTTCCTATGCTTTTGATCGTATATGTTGTTTCGTAATCTATTGTTTTGATATCGTGTTTTTGTTTCGGCAATACTTAGGTAGGATGATTTATAATCATCTTATTGAAATGAATTAGGACGCTTTTTCATTTGAATAAGGAAATTATAAATTACCGAACCATAAGTTTATAAATTCTTACTTACAAGGATTGGGACGCCTCTTTTTGTAAGTGACAAATTATAAATGAGTGGGCTTATGTTTATCCGACATAGCGTGTGTTCGTCCGTATGAATCATTCCTTGGGCTATGAATTTCTTTCGACTCGTGCTTTGTTATATGGATTTTTCCGAATGTGTATCGACCGCCGCGAACTTGATAATCTAATAGTAATAAATCATTAACCACTTTCAAGAATTGACGACTTGTTAAATTCTTCGTTCCAATGGCTTTTTCTTCGAGTAATGTATTCTATCCTTCCTTTTGAAGATTCTCATGACATTTGATCCATTCGCTCATATTCATTGCTTATATTTGATGCTTTTGACTTTTGTTCATTCAAACTTTCGTTGAAAACCTCGACGATGACCTAGGTATATCCACTCATCTCATCACAAGTAAACCCGAGACGAATAAGTCGAATGGAGCACCGGGACGACGCTCTCTTAAGGTGGGAAGACTGTAACAACCGTCAATTTTCGGAACATATTTAAATAATAAATCATATTTATTATTACATGTTTGTCGTTTATAAAATTTATTTTTAAATTATTTGATTTCGAAAACGAAAAAGGATATATATTAATTCATAGTTGATTTATCAAAAACGAACCACTAAATCACGTTTTCATTATTCGGACTCTAAAGCAATTTGATGTAAAACGACATTCCTGACAACTTTTCAGTTTTGACCGAGACCTGAAAACAGACAGAAAGTGACTGAAATGCCCTCGCAAGATTTAGAAATGAGGTCAATTTTCGAAACATATTTAAATAATAAATCATATTTATTATTACACATCTCTCACATACAAGTTTATTTTTCAAACTTATTTAATTTGAAAACGAGAACGACGAGTACCGACACAAAAATAATTAAATTATATTTAATTATCACTTTTTATTAAATAAAAATATTTAATAAATTATATCATTTTTGTTCAAAAGCGTTTATTTAAAAACGCAAATATTCGAGTTAAAATTTATTTTATTTTCGGACAAGGCATAACCGGGTCACCAAATGAATAACAAATATTTTATAAATGTTATAAAATATTTATGAAATACTATCAAATAAATACTCATTTTGTTGGAAAAATTATTTGGAAAACAATGGCGCAAGTTTCGTATTTTAAATCATCAGTTAAGTGGCTCAAACGAGTCCCGAACCATTATATAACAAAAGTTACACTTTTGGTCCATGTGAAATATTTACACAATCAACCCTAAACTATTATACACTTTTAATTTCATTTTAAACTTATACACATATTTATTATATTATTTTATATATATATATATAATATATATATTATTTATATATATACTTTATATTTTTATACATATACTTATATACTTATATTACATACATATATATACAATACATATATATACATACATATTATATCACATATAGGGATGGGTCATGATGTGATTAAACTAATCTCTGGTGGGAAAACCCAGGTAACCCAAAAAAACCAAACAAATGCCTAAAAAAACTCAAACAGATGCCTTAATTTTTTCAGGTCTAAAATTGGTTTTTCATGCATATATGCTCTGATTTACACTCTGTAAAAAACTCAAAAAAAAACCGAACAGATTGCCATAAAAAACTAATCGATGCCCTAAAAAACCTTTTATATAGCCTGAGAAAATTAGGGCATCTGTTTGGTTTTTGAGTTTTTTACAGAGTGTAAATCGGGGCCATATTTGCCTGAAAATCCAATTTTTAGCCTGAAAAAATTAGGGCATCTATTTGGTTTTTTAGGGCATCTGTTTGGTTTTTTTTTTTGTGTTTTCTGGGTTTCTATGCCAAAATTATGGTTTTCTCTAGAATCCCATCCCTATAATATATATATATATATATATATATATATATTTATATATATATATATATATATATATATATATATATATATATATATATATATATAAGTTTTACAATTTTATCTCATTTTCATCTCTATAACACACACACTCCGGCAACCACCACGCCGCCGCCGCCGGAAAAGTTTTCCGGCGGACTTTTACGACCAAAACCAAAAATGATCCTCATCGCCCGATCTATCCGATCCCCTAGGTCACTCGCCGCCACGCGCCGCCCCCCCTTCGGCTGCTACCCCACGGCAGCCTACATCACCACCTTCATCTCATCGTCATCATCATCATCATCACGTTACCACCATCCTCTCCATCACCACCACCGCACCAGCCACCACCATTAGGATGCGTCCGGTTGTGGTTCTCAGCCACCCACAAGGGTGCGTTTGGTTTTCTTAGACCACCCTAAGGGTGCGTCCGGTTTATCAAGCACCAAGGGTGCCGTGTGGTTTGTTTTGCACCTACGGGGTGCGGTTGGTTTGTAAAATAAGCACCGAAGGGTGCTTTGGGTTTCGGGTCAGCCACCACCATAGGGTGGGTTTGGGTGGCAGTCGCCGCAAGAGGGTGCGTTTGGTTTAACAGGTTCACAAAAGGGTGCGTCTGGGTTTTGGAATCAGTAGGGTGCGTTTGGTTGTGGGTTTAACAGCTGAAAGTGGGCTGTTTGGTTTTATAAACAACCCAAATAGGGCGTGTTTGGTTCTAGCAGCTTTCGGGTGCGTTTGGTTCGCTGGTCAGCCCCGAAAAGGGTGCGTTTAGAATTGCATTTAACTGCCTAAAGGGGTGTTTGGTTTTGGTGTTAACAGCCTAAGGGGATGTTTGGAACTGGGTTTAAACAACCCATATAGGGCTGTTTGGTTCAGCCATTAGGGTGCGTTTGGTTCAGCTCATATAGAACGTTTGGTTTTGCGTTTAACAACACATAGGTTGTGTTTTGTTTCATTTATTCGGGTTATACACTTTGTTAGATATATATTGGAACGCGGATTTATTAAGTGGGAAAAACATTTATTTTGGTAAAAATGGAAGCGTTTTTATAAACGAATAGGTCATGCCGAAATTTCTATAAATTCCTATACTTAGTAATTTTTACTATAATCCTAATATTTTAGAAACCCAATAAAAAAGGACAAATATATATAGTCTTAAGATTTTTAATCTGTAATTGTACAATAACCCGACAACAAACAAAATACTAATTTATAAAAATGTTATTTTATAAATCCCGGCTAGAAAATAAAGTCATAACTTTGGTACGGACTTTGGGAACACCGTTTACTTAATTGGTAACTTTAAAACGTACGATTTTGTTTATGCGAGGACTTTTATTTATTTAATAAATTGGCGATCTTCGAAAACGTGTCAAACCATTTGGTTTAATCATTTACTCATGCTTATTATATAATACTTGCAAGGTATGGTATACTTCAAATTAATCTTTTGATTTCTGGTCGTTATTATATAATTCACTATATGAATTATATAATTGTTCATCTTTCTAGGTAATATATATGGGACATATTACATACTTTGTTATATAATTCACCATATGAATTATATACTTTTGAATTATTGTACCGAACCAACCACCAAACCCAACTGCCCCTCGGAACCTAAATCTTTTATCAACGGGTCGCGTTGATGTAATCATCCATCGGGAAACTAAATTCATTATCCCAAGCAAGTGGGATTTAACCGTTAAGATAAACGGCAACTTCTCGATCAAGCCGTTTCGTCTTCCGTTGTGTTGTGCATTTTAGATGCCTATCTGTCAATCGCTCTTCAACATCAAGGTGAGTTCATAACCCCACCTTTTCTCTTTTAATTGTTTTCATAAACTGTTTTCGGGGTGGAGAATACATGCTCGTTTTACTAAGTGAACTTATTGATTTCTACTACTTAAGCGTTACATGACTATTTTTACTAAAGCTTGATTTGTTTACTACATGATTTGAGATCGTTGAATACCTATATTTGAAGCCGTGAATTTTTGAATTACATTGCTTGTTTTACTATTGGACACAAGTGTTTTTCTAAGTGTTTTCAAAGTGTTTACAAAGTGTATGCTATCCAGATTACTGCCTGAATATTATTGCTAAGTTACCTTATTGCTGTGAAGTCCCTATTTATCATGAACCGTTAATTGCTATTGTAGTAAGCGCGAGTGTTGTGGATAGATCTATCGGGACTGACAATCCCCACCTTTCCTTGGGTCACTAGTTTGATCAAGGTGCATTTAACATTGAGAGGTGTCCGGGTGTTGGCAAGCATCCTATATTCCGATTGGGGCAAAAATCTAGTTAAGGCTTCGGGGTCATGAGCTTAGTGCAATAATACAAAGTGTTGGACATGATGAATGTGTTTCTCTTGTCTACCTTACCTATTTTGGACTATGGAATACGTACTTAGTCTGCTATTATATGTTTTGGACTTCGGAATACGTACTGAGTCCACCATTACCTAAGTCTTGTGGTCCACTTTTAAATACTTCTTGATTTACTGAATTACTACTTAGATTTCGGATGGATTTCGGAAATAACCCTTTTAAATGTTGTAACGCTACTTTTCTTTTAAAATATTTCTTAAATTATTTCAATACTGCTTTTTTACTTAAACCTATGAATTCACCAACATTATTGTTGACGTTTTTGCGTGTATTTTCTCAGGTTATTATTTTGCTAGCTGAGCATTGGGAGCATTCGAGTCGCGCGGATATATTTTTGAAGGCTTAATAACGTGTATACCCTTCGACAAAAGTTTTAAAATAAACAAAATGTTTCTATTGCATTATAAATGAGATCATTTGTAAACTCTGATTTTAATATAACGAATGTGAAATTTATTTAAACGTCTCTTTTGAGGTCGTTTTCTGTGAATTGTACTTTGTGCCTTAAAGTTGCACCCCAATGTTACTATTCCGCCGCCGTCCGATTCTGGGGGTGTGACAGTCAACTCCAACAAACCATGTACTATTTATTTATTTCTTCACCAATTGAAGGAACATATCAATAATTCAGTTATATGATGATGAGATATAATAAGTGTCTACATGTATTCATAGAAGATATGTAAGCATGACTTTTATTGGTGGTAAAAACTAATTTCTCTTTTGGTTATGTGAATGACTAATTTGTTTATACGTTTTAAACAAATATTAATATGTTATATCTATTTCAATTTGAATACATAAAAGTTGAGTTTTGAGGGTAATTAATTGCTTAAATTTTATTGTGATTAAATACGAATGGATTTTTGCTTATGACATGGTTTATATTTTGCCATTGAGTTTTGCTGCAAGTATTGTGAATAGATAAGTTGTTAATTCTATGTATATTTTTGATGGTCAAATAATAAAGTTAGTGCGTTACACATATTGCGAGAACAATGCAAACGATAGCCATCCTTAAAGAATTAAAAAATGAATTTTTAAGGGTCAAATAACAAAGTTGGTACGTTTAATTTTTCCCCAAAAACAAGCCCGGTTCAACGCACATGTATAAAGTTATACGATGCTTCACATAAGTGAAAGTTCAATTTTCACAAAAAATAAGTCCGGTGCAACGCACGGGTATCAACACCTCGTTATATATAATATACATGTACTCTAATTAATTATAATAGCAATAAAGAGGGTACAAATTTAGGTAAACGGGTATGGGTATGTGTACCGGTAATCGGAGCAAGTATTACTAGAACCCGTACCCGACTAAAAATATTTATCAATACCCAAACCCGCCAACCCGCCCCTAACCCGACCCAATCGGTTCGGGTTTCGGTTTTCCCCGTCAGTTTCGGATGCTTTTATCATCTCTGTATATGTTGGACAAGTTGTTATTTTAGTTGTTTAAGTGTTCAATCTTATTTGTTGAAATGGCGAATGCTAGACCTCAAGATTGTCAGGTATTAAAAGATATAAACTTTGTTAACGTTTCTATTGTTATGAATCTGTAAGTTAGTGCTATAACTACGTGATATAGAATCATGTTTATGTTTATAGATTTATGAACAAAACTTACTGTCTCTAGCCAAATGTCATATATACGTTCCATTTGTGAACAAAGCGTTACCAAATATTTAGGAGTAGTTCTTTTGGTAATTGGTTGAATGTTCTTTTCATTGACAACTAGCCAAGTGATGTGGCGGTTACAACACGTAAGTTTTACAACCTTCTAGGCAGTGTACCTAACTGTTGTAGTGTAGTATAAAAAAGACCGGGAGAAGACCGTTCTTTAAGAAATAATGAGGTAGGTTCGAGATGTATGGTGAATTGTGTAATGTGCTAGATATTGTATTGATTGAATGAATTACATAAGAGATGGCATATCTATTTATAATAAATAGATAGCTTTGTAAATAAGCAACATCAAACCTAACCCTAATGGACCACAAGCCCACAATCGGGCTTGGGCCACTTATTCGTCTGACAAATTAATTTAAAGATGAAAGACGGGAGGAGATTATTTTTGGTACTTTATGTTCATCAAATAAACTAGTAGGTAAACATTTGTGAAGTATTTTGCCATTTGATAACGTGACGGGACGTGTGTAGAACCCGTATAGCTCTTGGTAGCAACAAGATCCTTCGAACAAAGTAAATGTCATCTCAATATGGCTTCGTGCGTTGTTGTTGCACGGATTAGAAGTGAGATAGAAGCACTTCACCATGTCACAATAGACAAGTGTAGCAGTGGCTAGAGGTGTATGAAGTTCACGTAATAGATTACGTAACCAACAAGTTTCAGCAACCGCATTGGCAACACCCCGATACTCAGCCTCAGCACTAGATCGAGAGAGAGTAAATTGGCGCTTCGATGACCAGGAGAGAAGATTGTTGCCAAGAAAAACACAATAACCAGAGGTTGATGAAGAGTAGTGGGTCAACCCGCCCAATCAGCATCTGTGTACAGCCATAAAGATGACGTCGTAGTAGGAGTTATGCTGTAATCCATAGGACAAGCTGCCACACACATACCGTAAGATCCTCTTGAGAGCAGAGAGATGAGGCTCTCGGGGGTCATGCATAAAGAGACAGACCTGCTGAACAACATATGAAATGTCAGGCCGGGTAAAGGTGAGATACTGTAAGGCCCCAGCTAGGCTGCGATATAATGTAGAGTTCAGAAATAGGAGCACCATCTGCAGTAGTTTGGAGGTCCTTGTCAACAGGTGTACGGACTAATGGTTTACAATTATGCATACCAAGCCCGATCAAGAAACCTCAGTCGCATACTTTTGTTGAGATAGAAACATCCCCGAAGCTTAAGAGTCAAGAAATGCTCTAAGATATAATTAAGTGAGGCCCAAATCAGTCATGGAGAACTCTTGCATGAAGAGTAAGTGATAATCTGCTTTAACAGATCAGATGAAGATGCAGTCAAAACAATATCATCAACTATAAAGCAAGGAAGCAGGTCATGCCCCCTGTCTGTAGATGAAGAGTGAAGAGTCACAGCGGACTATGATGAAAAACCCAATCCGAAGCAGCATAGCGATGAAAACATCTCTGTAACAGGCCCGAGGGGCGCTTTGTTTAAGCCAATAAAGAGATGCTGGAGAAGCAAACATGATCATGGATGCTGCGGATCCCGTGGAAACCGGGAGGTTGTGTATGTATACAGTCTCTGATAATGATCCATGTAAAAAGGGCTGTCTTGACATCAAGCTGCGTGATGAACCTACCAATGTTAGAAATGGCTAGACTGAGTACTGTCCGATTAGTATGACGGGTTTGACACTGGGATTATAATTGTCTCTTCCACTAAATTCTGCAAGTGCAGTGCTCTTTGCAACATGACGTGCTTCTGTACCGACTGAGTGTTTCCATCAGCGTTATTTACCTTATTGCCGAAAAGGGAAAAAGCCACATAGAAAGAACAACGTTCGCGTCCGGTGGCGAGCACAAGAATCCAAGTATTATTTTTAATTAAGCAGTAGTATATTTCATCAGCATAGCACGATACAATTTGGTGTCTCGAAAGCAATTGTATAGGACTTAGGAATTTTGTGATATGGTGGACACGTGTAAGTTAAAACGTTGTTTTGAGATTAGGAAGATTAGTACCGACACGAAAGCGATATGTTACCATGGGGTGAGTCGAGGTGTGGATTAGTGTGGTTGTGTGTAAAGAATAGTTGTTTCATGTGGATGGTTTGATGTGGGCTGGTTGTTGAGTGAGTGGGGATGAAGGGGGCCTAGACTCATGTGTTTGGTGAGCGTGTTGGAGTGGGCTTCGTGGTGGACTGGGTGGTAGCAGCAAGTAGATGTTTTTAGTGGTGGTGGGAAGTGGTGATGCAGAAAGTATGAGTTTGGGATTATGATGTGTTGTTGTATGATGTTGGCGAAGTGTCCCAAAAATGTATTACATTGAGGTGCGAGTCATGAGGAGTTCATAGATCCCCCATATGGGTAAAACTGTCTCATCAAATGTTACATGACGGGATAAGATGATTTTGTTCTAGTGTTTAAGTCTAGGCATCGATCTCCGCGGTGATTTGTTCGGATAGTCCCAGAAAAAAATTGCTGAGTGTTGTAGCCCGTTGGTTCAAGTTTGTGATTTGTGTGAGATGGGATAGCCAAAGGCAATCAAAAAACACGAAGATCCGCATTGTTCAGTGTTGTTTTAAAAAAGGCGAGTGTGAGGTATTCTTTGTTGATGGCGGTGGAGGGGTAAGTGTACAGAGGTTAGGTGGTCATGTTAAGAGCTTCACATCCCAATGTAGTGGCAGTTGTGCTTGGAAATAAGTACGAATCTCATGTATGTTGATGGTGGTATCAGTTCGTTCAGATTTTTCATTTTGTTTGTGAAGTCTTGGGACAAAAGAAACGATGGAAATACATTGAGTCACAAATAGTTGGTGAATGGGCAGTTTTGTCAAAACTCACCTCCATGATCTCATTGCAAAGGATTTAATGTCATAATTAAAATGGTTATTAAATAAGCTCGATAAGTGAATAAATTTGGATTAAACACATCGGACTTATGGTCGTAAAGGGTACACCTATAAGTAATGTGAGAAATGATCAAGGAAACAAGACCATAATATTTAATACCCGAAACACTAGTATGGTGATGTCCATAAATCAGAATGGATAATTATCAATAGGAGCCTTAACAATTAGTTTATGAAAGTGAGAAAGGATGCCCACGTGTTTGCCCAGCTGACAAGCATGGCAATGCACTGGAATGACTGTGTTCTTATTACATGAATTAAATTATTAGAAAACTAACGAACGTTGCACTTCATTTCGATGACAGTCGTGGTGCACGTTTGATTGCCAACCAGAAAGCTTGAGGGTTATGAGGAGACGTGACTGGATATAAGGTCACCCATGTGTCACATCTGGATGGAGTATTTGACAAAGTCAGAAATCCTTCACGAGAAAAACCAACTCGTCAAATACAATTGTACATTTATTTTCACGGAACAATTGACGTTTACAGAAATTAAGTTTTTTGACAATATTGGGTGTAATGGTGAACATTATTTAAGGTGAAAGTGTACGCGTAAGGAGTTTCCATGGTAGCGTGCTATGGCCCGTGTTGGTGAGAGGAATAGATTTCCCGTCACCAACAAGAACAGATGGATATATGCGAGAATTAAAAATAGTACTAAGATTATTAACTGAAGAGATGGCATATCTATTTATAATAAATAGATAGCTTTGTAAATAAGCAACATCAAACCTAACCCTAATGGACCACAAGCCCACAATCGGGCTTGGGCCACTTATTCGTCTAACAAATTGATCTAAAGATGAAAGACGGGAGGAGATTATTTTTGGTACTTTATGTTTAGTTAAAAAGACGTCAAAGATCAACTGAAGAAACACTTTACCTCACTGATGGGTATAAGTGAGTAAAGTTCATAAGGTACAAACAACATCAAAGGCAATAAGATATGACAAAGTCTCGCTGACTATGAATACTCTCTCTAAAAAAACACAATTAAAGTGTATACAATCTTGTCTTCCACGAGGTAATGGAGGCGATATGTAGACATCCTTACCGTTAACCAAAGGTAGAGAGACGGATTCTAAAGGACATTCGATCTTGTAGGTAGTGAGGATTAAACATTTGACATCTGTTTTCGACTGAAGTGGGTCTTCCAACTGATCTAACCCTACTATAAATATGGGCAAGAACATCTTAAAATAAAAAATAAAAAATGAAGTTAAACAAGTACAAGCATGGTTGCTAAAAAGGTGAAATAGTTGATTTAACTACTGTTAACTTAAGTACTTGGAAAATGAAGCCACATATAAAAGCACTATGGGGAAGGTTGTACTCTTCCACTAGATGGTAGACACGTAACTTATTGCACACATGTGACTTCACATGTACCCATCTATATAAGAAAATGTTTGATAAAAATATAATTAGAGATTTCAAAAAAAAAAAAATACAAAGTATAAGAGTGATAGAGTCATCCTCTCATTGGATCATAAACTAAGCTAGCAAACTTTAATTCACTTAAAGGGAGATCTTCATTTATCAAGCAATCGGGATGGTGTTTCACAAGTATCTCTTGTAATTCTTTGATTCATTTCTAACAAGAATTACACACGTTGAAAGGTATGAGTAGTGTTATCAGTGGTTATGGGTCATGTGTAAAACTTGTTTTTATCTTATCAAACATATTGTCATTTTACCTAAATAACGAGACCAAACATATACAAAAAAGTAAAAATCACTCAACCTACCATTTCCTAATGCATAGATTAACCATAGGCGTGATGAATGATCAAATCTCCACCATTTTTTTGTGTAATTCCTACAATGTACTACCAAAGAAGAGGTCTTTTAAAGGGTTATAATGTAAGGCTTCGGGTAAACAATAAAGGGTAGGGATAAATTAATTTTTACTGGTGAAAAGTCAATTACCTAAGCAATTAGATTAACGTTGCCTAATCAAAACTCTAAACTGCTACAAACTTAAACAATGCCTTTTATTGTGTTTGTTTCGCTATTTTTTTACTTAAACATCAGTCGTCATTGAGTTCAAAATAATAATAAAAAACTGTTGCGCTATGTGTTGACACATGTCCTATTATGACTTTACACGTCGTTTAACACGTAACCGGTTTTGACTTTCAAACTTAGTTAGAAGCTGACACATGGCAGTACAGTGCAAACCTCTGTGTGCGCTCCACCTTTGAGCGCACCACCCATTTTCTTATTTTGTTTCGTCAAGTTCTTACACGTGTATCTTAGCACGAAACCTCCATGAGTGCTCCCACTTGCGCACCCTTTTTTCCATTTCTTTTTTAGGTAAAGGGTTTCCTAGGTAAAGTTTATTACTAAAAAAAACAGTTAAGTACAAAGGATGAGGGTGAGTCCCACATCTCTGCCTATTACATAGGCAAAATTACCTCCTTAAAAGAAGGTACACAAAGTAACTAAACTATAAAAAAAAAGAATAACTATTTCTTCTTATGACCATGAATATGATATTTAAAACAAATGTATTTACTTTTATAAATTAATATATAAAAATTAATATAATAAATAATTAAATAAATCATTTTTTTATATAAAAAATGAAATAATGGATTAATTAGATATATAATTATATATTAATTTTAAAATATTAATATTAAAATTTTACTACTTCCAAATATATATTAGAAAATTATAATATAATGATTATTTCATTAAATATAATAGAAAATATCTCAACTATATATAATTATTGAATACTTTTAATATAAAAATAAATATATTTATGAAAAAAACAAGAATTATTTAATATAATAATAAAAATTTTGATATTATTTTTTAAATTATTACATAAAATATTTTTAATTTTTATTAATAAAATATGATTAAATGAATTCTTTACAATATTTTTATAAGAATAATCTAAAGATTTATAATATGATTTATTTATATTTAATATTTATAATTTATTTTAATAATAATATTATTTAATAAATTATTTTAGATATAAAATTATTTATTAAATAAAATTAATCTAATGAATGCGAATATAAAATTTTTTATATATTAATAAAAAAAATTATCTTGATTAAAATGATTAAGATTTAATTTTATTATCTAATTATTCTGAGAATTTAAATTTAAAAATATTAATATATTTTATATATAAAATTAATTTTTACTGGTGAAAAGTCAATTACCTAAGCAATTAGATTAACGTTGCCTAATCAAAACTCTAAACTGCTACAAACTTAAACAATGCCTTTTATTGTGTTTGTTTCGCTATTTTTTTACTTAAACATCAGTCGTCATTGAGTTCAAAATAATAATAAAAAATTGTTGCGCTATGTGTTGACACATGTCCTATTATGACTTTACACGTCGTTTAACACGTAACCGGTTTTGACTTTCAAACTTAGTTAGAAGCTGACACATGGCAGTACAGTGCAAACCTCTGTGTGCGCTCCACCTTTTCGTGCACCACCCATTTTCTTATTTTGTTTCGTCAAGTTTCTGTACTCGTTGTCTTAGCACGTACCACCCAATGAGCACTCCCACTTGCGCACCCTTTTTTCCATTTCTTTTTTAGGTAAAGGGTTTCCTAGGTAAAGTTTATTACTAAAAAAAACAGTTAAGTACAAAGGATGAGGGTGAGTCCCACATCTCTGCCTATTACATAGGCAAAATTACCTCCTTAAAAGAAGGTACACAAAGTAACTAAACTATAAAAAAAAAGAATAACTATTTCTTCTTATGACCATGAACTTTCATATCCAAATTATCGGATATATCTTGAATCTTGTTAGAAATATCATGGCCTTCATACATATCATCGTCGTATAATTCACATAAGATTATTGTTCCAACAAACTGTGAGTACCATAGCCAACCTTCTTTAAAGCCAGAAAATTTGCCATATTATTATCAACTGATGCAACTTCATTCTCACTATCATGATCACCCGAAGAATCAACATTTGTTAAAGGTTTACCCTCATCATCCATAAGGGTAACCTTTCCCTCCATAATATGTCTTTCCATTTTATCAATTTTTCAACAATGAGGGTAGTAATAACACTACTAGATTCCACATTTTAGAACGAGGATCTACTAAAATTAGCCTTTTACCTGCCAGATTTGAAGTCTCACCATTTGTACCCAAATCAACATCATTTTCAACCGAATTAAGCACAACAAATGGGTTTGAATTACTAACCTCTATTGTAGGCTCCACGTCTTTCTTCTTATTACCACTAGTGTTAACGATGTTTTTTAGAAACATGTCTATATACTTGTTTGACTGGTTTAAATCCCACTTTAGGACCAACCGGAACACCCCTAGGAGTTTGGCTAGGCTTCTACAAGTTCTTCACCACATCCGAGTCTATATACTTAGGACACTCATCTTGAACATGACCAAAAACCTTACAACACACACACCGGGGAGGTTTCCATTCATACTCAACACGAACATTACACGTATAGAACCCCTCTAATGTGTTTCAAAAGATTTAAATTTATAATGACTGAAAATACCAATTTTATTATAGGGAAACACACGGGTAAAAGTATAACCTACGTATGTAGTATAATCTTTTTAGGTAAGACCAGGTCGTCCACAGGGATTTGAGTAGTATTCAAATAATCAGAAGAAAATAGACTTTAACAATTTTGTAAATAATATTTTACTCGAGATAATAAAGATTACTACTCGGATAGTTGAAAATAATTCATAAGTGATGGAAATGATTAAGATCTTGAAGATGGAACCTTTAACTTATAAAAAGGATTTCTTGTCAGAAAACGTTTTCACAAATTAACTTGATTAACTCAAGACTTATATTTAGTTAACTAGACCAAATGTGTCACTCAAATAATCCAGTTTCTAATATATCAAAGCTTATTTTGTTTATCAGTTTATGAAAGTGGATTTCTCGACACAGACGTTAAAGATCATAGACAAATCATTAAAACCACATAGATCATGACGGGTCTTTCGACCTATATCGATATGATTATATAATCTAAGTTTGATAAGCAAAACCGATAAGATAAGACATAATAGGATCGCAACATAAGCTTGAGATTAAAGAGATCATGATCATACCAAACACTTATTCATTATCATAACATCACCGAGTAGTCATGAGAGATTTAGCCTCTCATGGCTAAGGAGTTCATAACATAACTTGATCTGATAACAAACTTCATTCTTTTACTAAACTAGTATGATGTTCTTCGTCGTTCTTGGTGATTTGATCTTGATTCTTCAAAGGATATGATGTTTATGCTTGGAGAATGGATGGAAGGATGATTGGAGGATGAATACTTAGTTGTTTGTAAGTATGAGATGATTTGAAATGTGTGAAATTCGTCCTTTATTTATAGGCTGAGTGAGGGGTGAAAGTGCGGCACACAAAGGAATTTGTGCGACATACTTGGTGATTAAATAGGAGGGAATTAGATGTTTAGTGAAGATGTGCGGCGCACCAAGGAATTTGTGCGGCGTACTTAGGGTATTAATGCAGTATCATTTAAGTCTTCATTTATTCTTCAACGTCAGATGGAAAGTGCGGCGCACAAAGGAAATTATGTGGCGTACTTGTGGAGTTAATGCTGAATTTTGACAAAGTCTTTATTTCCATGACTTCGAGGGTAAGTGCGGCGCACAATTGGCACGTGCGGCGCACATTTGCAGTTTAGGCTTGATTCTTTATATCTTCTTGTATATTGTGTTCCCGAAGTGTATAATTACTCGATCTTTGTTGTGTTTGAGCTCGGGATATCTTCAAGCGAACCTGTTATGCTATTAAGTATCGAAAGTTCACGAGAAATGATTAAATATAAACAAATAACGCCACCGAAAACATGTATAATTTGGGCGTTATCACCATCCCTAACAAGTTTAAGCATATCTACCACAATATTATCTTTCAACCCATATCAGACAGAACCTTAATCAATGTTCTAGCATAGCTTGACCTACCCCATGATTGGATGCACATGTTAGATTTATAAGAGTCAAGCATCAAAGGAGTACCAAGTTTAGTAGCAATGACACTCAAACCATCCTCACTAAATGCAGTCAAAGGGACACCATAGAGTTTAACCCAAACCAGAACATTACCCACATCTTCTTTTAATTAGTTCACATCCGGATTCTAAATTTTTCAGAATAAGCGGATTATTAAGAATAAACCATGGACCATTTTCAAGCATTGCATCCAAACAATCCATAGAGTTAAACTGGAAGGAGAATATCCTGGTAGACGAGTTAAGCATTAATTTTACCAGTTCATATTTACCCCAAGTGTTCCTAACATAGTTAGCAAAAACGGGGTAAGCCACACGCTTTCCCAAAAAGAAAATATGTCGTATTAGCAAACCGTTCACTAATAGCTCTAATAGACTCCACTAGAACAACCACATCAACCCTGTTTCTCGCTTGTGTAAATAAAGTGTGAAAATTCATAGCCTTCCTACTCAGTCCACCAGTAAATAAATTAGCATAAAAAGTACAATTGTTTGGATTAGCAATAGATTTACTTGGTGTCAGCTCATCATTTTCATCATGTAGAGTATCCTCCTTATTCACGGCCGAAATCCCAAGGGTAACCTTAGTAGGAGACGAATTTAAACCATCATTGTCCTTACCAACATCATCAACTGTGTTTGAGCTCTGAGCAACACCCGTACCACTCAAAGTACCACCATTACCCAAACTATGAGCACCACCATCACCCTGTTTCTTTTCTTTCACACCCTCCCTCCCCCACTCCCTTTTTGACTCAAAAAAACTCTTTCCATAGACCGAACAAACAAACCCTACATGAGTAGCAACAAATTCCAAGAATCACCAATAAATATTAAACCTTAGCACATGAAAAATAACCACGCACAAACCAAGTTGAAGAAAGAACCAGTTAATAAATAACGAAGAGCAATGAATAGAGATTCAAACCCAACATCACAATCACCATATCCAAACCTTCAGGTCGTCAATGGATAACGTGCTACCACTTTAATAGTAATAACAATTGATGTATAACACCCTATAGCACAGAAGTGTTAGAGATTGAAGAAAATAACAGATCGTTAGAACCGAATTCTAATATATGATTTGAGTTTAAATCCCTAATAATGATTTCGAAAAACCCTAACAACCTAACCAATCCAAGTCGGTACATGGATAGTGAATCAACACATCATGTTTTTTTAATGGCATTATTATCAAGCACCGACTAGCAAGAGACTAGCGGGCAAAAGAAAGAAGTAAGTCAGTTACAAACGATTAGTACAAGCCGCAATTGGGTCGGCAATCCAATCTAACCAAATGGGATTAATGTTCTTATTCCTGTGTTTTATCCATAAGTGAGAGTGGATCATAACATCTTCACCAAGTGTGTCTTTACGTGGTGGTTAAAATTATATTGCCGGCTAAGTAACAAGCTAAAAAACAAGGGATACAAAGCTTAAAAGGGAACCACTCCAACTAGTCACAATAAGACTTTTTAATCGCAATACTGGAGATCCAATTGTAGTAGGAGAGTTATAGACAATAATACCTGATTGACATATTAGCATACGACGTATGCAATGTCTTTTGCAATGTACCGCTTATAGCTCCTCTGGTCAAGGGATGGCAAAAGCACACCGAAACCGATTGAATACCGAAACCCGAACGTTGTGTCGAGGTTCGGGCGGGTTGGGCGGGTTGGATGCGGGTACGGTAATTGATAAAAGAAATTAGCGGGGTATACGGTCGGTGACGGTTTTATAATACCGCCCCGATTACCCGACCCCGTACCCGTACCCGTATCCGTTTACCCGAATTCGTACCCGCTTTATTGTTATTATAAATAATTAAAGTATATATATTATTACATATAATTTCTTCCATTGTATTTTTTTATATAACAATTCTATTATTTAACACATTTGAATGTACATAGAATTAGTTTGAAACGCAAAATCGTCTAATACGGTATTTGTTTTCTTTAACTTTTAAAATTTTTGAATATATAAGGGTGTTTTGCTTTATTTTTCGATGAATTTTAGTGTGACTTAATCTTGATACCCATCATTTTTCTATAAAAATATTCTATTGGGAATACCCGATACCCGCGGGGAAACCCGAAAAACCGATGGATAATATTAATCGGGTACCCAACAGGTAATGGGGCGGGTACGGATGTGGATATTATAAACGGGTGCGGGTACGGGTACACTAAAACCCCGCCCCGAACCCGACCCTTTCATCCCTAAACCTCTGTCTCAAAATTATATGTCCACTGACAAAAAAACACACATTTTAAGAAAAGTGCATTTATTACTGCTTTCTCTTTCTTACTTTTTGACAGAATGACAATTTTACCCCTAACTAATTAATTAAAGTCATTTTTAAAGTTTGTAATAATAAATTCAAACAAAGGTAATATAGTAAACTTGATTCAAGTACTTCCTCTTCATCTATTTTTAGTATTTTTTTTTGAGAACATGTTAAATTGGTGACATCCTCAAAAAAAAAAAAAAAAAAAAAAAACGTGGACATAAAATGGGACCGGAGGGAGTAATAATGAGATAAGGCTGCTTGCAATTTGCATCGACAACTCGGTCGGGGTCTAAACGTTTCTAAGGAAGGTGTTAACGAAAGATCCACGACATAATTAATATTAGATTAACAAATATAATCCATATATAGTAAAGAGGTGAGATCATGATAGAACAATATCATCTCAAAGAACAAAAGAACAAATCCTAGCCAACCATTTTTTATCAAATAAAAAAAACAAATAAAAAACTCCACTTTTCACCTCTTTTTTAAAAATAAAATATCTTGCAAACGGTAAATCGTCAAACGATAAAAAATACACCATCGCGACGAGAATTAAATCATCTTTCTATAGAGGGGCACTTTTATATACTATCGACGAACTTTTTTTCGAAATTTTTTTTTCAGTGAAATCTGAAAAAATCACATGTGATTTGTAGCATAATCACATGTGATTTCATAAAATTCACATGTGATTTTGTGATACAACAACACCTCCACAACAGACAAACAAAAAAAAAAAAAACGAAAAAAAAAAACAATATACCCAAAAATCACAAGTGATTTTTTTCAGACATCACTAAAAAAACAATTTCATATAAATTTTGACGACTTTTTTGTGTTAAATTTTCGCCAAAAAAATTACACAGATTTGTAAATCACTTGAGATTTGTTAGTTTTTAAAAATCACGTGCTATTTCATAATCGCATAGTGATTTAGCAATTATACTTTTGATTTTAAAGTAATAAATTCACGTTGATTTCATAAATACAAAGCGCATGTGAATTTACAAATTTACGTGTGATTTTTAATGTAAGAAATCACATGTGATTTTTCGAATCACGTGTGATTTTTTCTAGGGCGGAAATTAAAAAAAAATTCGTCGAAAGTATATAAAAAAGTGTCCGTCTATAAAAAGATAATTTAATTCTCTTCGCGATGGTATAATAAATTTACGCTCAAACGAAAAAGAATGCACCATCCGCGACGAGGTATTTTTTTATCTTTTCTTTAAGGGGCACTTATTATATACTTTTAGACGAACTTTTTTGCGAATTCTTTCAGTCATACCTCGTTGAAAAACCAAATGCCATATTATTTTAAACAAAAGTTATATTGCAAGGCTAGTAACAAGCTAAAAAAACAAGGGATAGAAAGCTTAAAAGGGAACCACTCCAACTAGTCACAATAAGACTTTTTAATTGCAATACTGGAGATCCAATTGTAGGAGGAGAGTTATAGACAATAATACCTGATTGACATATTAGCATACGACGTATATATGCAATGTCTTTTGCAATGTACGTATTAATAATGAGATAAGGCTGCTTGCAATTTGCATCAACAACTCGGTCGGGGTCTAAACGTTTCTAAGGAAGGTGTTAACGAAAGATCCACGACATAATTAATATTAGATTAAAAAATATAATCCATATATAGTACAACATTAGCATATAAATATTGAAGCACTAGTGACTTAAGAACTTTAAAACGTTATAAAAAGAGCAACATCCCTTAATTAATCAAGATTTGTGCTTAATCTCTCTTTCAAATTCAGCCATGTTTTCTTCTGTTTCACACACAAATCTTCGTCCTTCTCACCAGCAAACTCAAACCAATATTTCATCTCCTAAAAACTACTCTCTTGATATGAATTATGATCAAGCATGTGAATTCACTTTCGAAGAAATCTTTGATAATTACCAGACGTTGATAGACGATCATCCAGGCTACAAAGACTCTACTCATTCCAATTCTGCAGCTCATTTTGGTGTTTCTGAGCAAAATCGTGTCTTTCAAGAAAAGATCATAGCTGATGATCAAGTTTGTAGCCTTAGAGATTTTGCGACTCATAATAGCACAAATCAGCATAATTCGATTATGCATAAAAGTATCACAAATAATGGTTCTACTTCAAAGCATTCAGCGACTAATGTTTCCTTGAAAACGTTCACAGATGGTTCGACTTCAAAAAGTAGAGATGAGATGAAGACACAAATGCTGCATAGGGGATTGAAGCTTGCACTTCGCATGAAGACAAAACTAGAGGTCGTATACGATGGGTATAAATGGAGAAAATATGGGAAGAAGAAGGTTAAAAGTAGTCCATATCCAAGGTATATATAACTCATAAAAACATGACCAAATCACCTAGCATCTTTTAGGTTCCTAAGATACATGTGTTACCTAATCACCTAGCATCTCACTTCTTTTAAACTCAAATATTTTGTTCAAAATGGTGCACATGAATTTGTTCAAAAACAAAGAATTTAATCACATTGTCTTTCAATGATATTATACTGATTCACAATGCATGATCTATAATCAGAATAACTATTATTCCATTTTAATTCACACATAAAGAAGCTACCACAATGAGGTTAAAATGTTGATGTTAGCTAGGGAATTAGACGCAACAAACATACATGAACATTATCGATTTTTTTGATACAAATATAACATGTAGAATAACATATAAACACACAATTTGTATTAATAGTGCTATATCTAACTAGAGAAAATTATGTTAGTCGATGATGAAATAGGTACATGAATGTTTATGATGAATATGGTACATGTTTATAGCTAAATGGGTTAAAAATAAGCTCGAGCGAGAGCCTAAACGAGTTTAAGCCCGAGCTCGAGCCTAAGTTGCGGCTCATTCTTTAATTATGATCGAGCTTTAAGTACAAAGCTCGATTGTGCTCGCGAGCCTAAACGATATCAGGGTATTTTGAATATTAAACATATATATTATGTTACACATTTGTATTATAGGCGAACTTATTAACGAGTTCACTAACAAGCTTATTAACAAGCTCAAAATAGATATACTAAGATCCGAGCTCGAGCCAAGCTTTAATTTTCATTGACGCATCATATAAACGAGCCGAGCTCGAGCTTGTATAATAAAACGCGAGCCGAGCTCGAACTTGAAAAACAAGGATCGAACCGAGCCGAGCTCGAGCTCAAGCTTTAGAAAACAATACCGATCCGAGCTCGAGTGTTGGCAGGCTCGGGCTCGGCTTGACTTGTTTCTACTCCATATCCAAGTAAAAGACTTCATCTAAATTCAAAAACTTAATCACATTTAATGTTACGATTTGGGACTAAACCTCATACATGTCAAATAAGACGTCCGGGCACCCTGCCAACCGGCAACAACATCCCGTTCTATGATTAAGATTTTGGCTTCTTTTTTTGTAAAGTGCATTCGAAGCAAAATTTCATTGGTGACCCGTGACACCTCTGGGTACATATTTATAGTTAAATATAGGCAATGTACATAAACAGGTGAGGATCATATATCCAAAGACTTCATCTAAGTCAACATAACCACCAAAGTTACGATTTGGGCTGAAATCTCAAACATGTCAAATTAGGAGCTCGAGCACCCTCAAACTACTGTTCTATGGCTATGATCTGGTTGTTCTAAATACAGAAGATAATTACCAGTATCTCAAAAGGAAATTATTTAAATCAAACTTTTTATATCAACTCTAGGGAAGCAAGAGTTTTATGATATGTATAATGTAGCTTTAGTATATTAGGTATCTTAGCTAGCTAGGGTTACATGCAGGAACTACTTCAAATGCTCGACCGAAGGATGCAATGTGAAGAAAAGAATAGAGAGAGACGCAAACGATTCAAACTATGTGATTACAACCTACGATGGAGTGCATAACCACAAAGGTTCCTCGTGATCGATCTATATGCTATCACAACATTCTACATTATCTGTAATGAGCTTTTGATTCGTTACCGATATGCTTTATATATTTATTGTCGAAAATTTTAAGGTTTCTACTACTGAAATAAACAAGTTACTAGATGATGCCATGGGATACACATGGTTACTGCATCTCACTTTTGATTTAACTCTGATGTTTGTATTATCAAAACAACTGCACATCATATATACATGCTAATGACAGTATTAAGATATTTAAAATCTGAAAACAAAAAAAAATTACATGAGACTAATTTTGCGTTGTGATCTTTCACTATCCGTATCTAATAATGAATCAAAGGTAAAGTTATTAGAGAGCTCGGCAAGATGGGTTATAGGGTCGTTATAGAGAAAATTTGGTACCTATAACATGTTTACTGCACCGTTACTTGTGTTATAGGTAAGTTATATGCATACACCTTTACACATAACACATGGTTTGTGTGTGTGATTTTTTTATTTTGTTTTTTTAGTGTCAAATTGTTTATATATATATATATATAAATGTTATTGGGAGGGTGTTTTTTAAGTTTTGTGTTATAAAAATGTTACACGGTATTGCGAATAGAATTAATCCTTCTGTAAATCTAAGAAAAATCTTAGAAGATACGATAGAATCCTTAAAATGTTGCACGGTAAAACCTAGCACTCTTATGTAATCTCTCAGAAGATACGATAGAATCCTTATAACATATGAATTACTATTTAGTCTTGCTTGACTTTGGTCACTTTGCTTTAGATAATGAATAGATAATGTTGTTTTTATTTAAGGGGACATTCTTTTAGGGTTTCTATAATAAAACAACAAATCTAAAAGAAAAGAAAAACATAAATTTAGTACTTTTCAAATTTCAAGTGTCAACTCTAATTTTTTATGTGCACTATCTATTACAACTTAGCCATTGACATTTTAATACACTAGTGTTATTATAACATCAGCCTTTTTCTTGTGTATGGTGAAGGGTTTTCATTGAAAACTATTGAAGAACTATGTTAAAATTACATGAATGATAACATACATGTTATGTAATATAGACAATAAAGAGAAGAAATACGATATGGAAATATAAAACGAGGACACCAAGATTTAACGTGGAAAAACCCTTGCGGGAAAAAACCACGGGCACAACCGATGATATCACTATATGATGAAAAATGAGGAGGTTACAAGAGTAATACAAGTCACTCAATCTCTCGTCTCTCTTTCTTGCTACTGCTCTCTATATTTTTTATATTTTGCTTTTTGAGATGGATTCATGAACTGAGCTACATGTATATCTATTTATAGTGGTAGTAAATAGACTTTTGTCAATGTGAACAAAGAGAAGTAATCGGTGCATGTGAG
>BQNB010015315.1:53174-73483 GCA_026074375.1 Tanacetum coccineum | reverse complement strand
TTCGCCTGAATAAACACAAGGTATATTTCGCCTAAATAAACATGTGTATATTTCGCCTTCTAAAACCTGTGTATATTTAGCTTTCTAAATCCTGTGTATATTTCGCCTTCTAAAACTTGTGTATATTTCGCCTTCTAAAAACCTGTGTATATTTCGCCTTCTAAAACTTGTGTATATTTTTCCTTCTAAAACATGTGTATATTTCTCCTTCTTTAAAGACATTGTATATTTCGCCTTCTTCAAAAAAGTACGAAACCGAACTTTTAAATTACCTAAAAAACACACTTTCTAACGGTTTTTCTTGATTTTATTTTGCAAAACTAAGTATCCCTAGGCTAGATCTAATATAAAAACACAAACTTTAAGGTTTTTAAGAACAAAAACTTATGTTTTAATTATTTCGTATATCACGCCCAAAACACTTAAAAAACCGAATGTTTTCAAGAGAAAAACGCACATAAAACCTCACAAAATCACCCCATGGCGACTGATACCAATTGTAGGATATCAAATCACACAACCAAAACAAGTACAGAGGGAAAGAAATCTAGAGAAAGAAAGAGGATGGAACACTTCTAGAGAGAGAAAGAAATATGAAATGTATAACTTGTGAAATGAACCAACACCCTCTTCAAGGCATGTAGAGGGTATTTATATTTACATAGAACCGGTCACCCCATAGATACTCCATGGGTTGACCTGGTTAGCTTACTTATTACATAACTATTGACTACGAGCTAAGAACTACTATTTTGGAAGTGACCGAGACTTTTCTCGATTCCTAACACAAATTGTTTGATATAAATCAAGACGTTTTTAACACTTTGAGAGTTTTACTTTTAGAAATTCCCCCTACACATGTGCATCGAGATTCTAAATTGTTTCTCACATGTGGGTAGAAGTTGTGCACTTAGAGTCTTAAAGATCACATTTTAATCATATTTTCTCCCCTTATCGAAAATAAAAAATCTTTTAGTATTTTGGATACCATTTAATTAAAATTTAAGACACGAAAAGTTTCATGGGGAGAAAAAGGATATCACAGATTCACATGAATTATTGGAACGTTTTCCTGAATACTTTATTCAATAATATGTTAGAAATTTAGTGCAATTATGGGAATCGGATCATAATTAGAAATAGGATTGGAGGTACGGAGTGTACACCCATTAAGTTACTGATTTTCCCTAACTCTTTTAGTGGTTAGATTAAATGGTGGTATCAAACATTTAAGTGGCTGGTTTGACTACATTAAATGGCAGATTTGAACATTAAATGTTTGTAATAATTTTGGCCTATTCAAATGGCAGGTTTGACTGCATTAAATGATCACATTTAATTTGGTCATGTAACCACTAATTTCTATAATTATAGAGGCTAATTATGGAAGAGATTAATGGGCCCATTAATCTCTTATAATTTCCATTAACTAGTTTTTGAGTAAATCCTCAATAATATGGATCACAATTGCATGAAAAAATACACTGAAAACATAAACACTTAGAAGTGAGGGGTTCTTCATTTGTGCCTAAAAAAGAACAAGCACTTGATTTTAACCCAAGGAGGTCTTCGTGTAAGGCATAAGGTCGAATAATCCTCTTTGGAAAGTGATCACACGACTTCAAGTGATGATATTCGATAAGCTTCATTGGTAATTAGCTAGGCATTGATTATCTTCACCTTGTTTTATGCCAACCACAACCAACAATCAAAGAAGATTATTTTGTGATAATTAATGGCTGCTGCTTCTATGAAAAACATGGCTTCAAACTTTGTCAAGCTTGACAAGTTTTAAAGGGTGTACTTTAGGAGATGATAGAAGAAAATGAACTTCTTGCTTTCCAGCATGAGTGTGGTGTATGTGCTCACTACTCCTATTCTTGAAGATGGTAAGTATGCTACCATGGATCAAATCAGGAGGAGAAACAAGTGGGATAATGATGACTATGTTTGCAGAGGTTTAATCCTTAAAGGTATGTCTAATCCTTTATTTGATATTTACCAAAATGTTGAATCTAAAGAACTATAGGATTCCGTAGAGGCCAAGTATATGCCGAGGATGCATCAATTAAGAAGTTTACAAATTACAAAATGACTGATTCAAGACTAGTTACGAAATAATACAATGAACTTCTTGGTATACTTGGAAGGTTTACACAACACAAAATGAAAATGGATAAGGCCATTCAGGTCTCTTGTATAATTCAAAAAATTCCTTCTTCTTGGAAAAATTTCAAGCATACCTTGAAATATAAAAAAGAGGAGTTAACTCTTGTTGAGTTGGGCAGTGATCTGTGCATTGGTGAGTCCTTCATGGCACAAGATAGTGACAAGCTAAAGGGAAAAAATGTTGTGGTTGTGTAGATCTTAGATTTAGTTCTGGAAATATTGTTTCCTTGTTTAATGTTTTGCATGTTCCTAATATTAAGAAAATTTTGGTTAAGTGGTATTTTGAATAATTGTAGTTATAAACAAGTAACTAAATCTGATAAGTTTGTTTTATCTAAACATGGTGTGTTTATTGGTTTTGGCTATTTGTGTAATCCAATGTTCAGGCATAATATTGTTAATGATATTGGTAAATTAGCCTTTATGACAACCTTTAAACTGAATGATTCAATCATATAGCATGCTAAACTGGGCCATGTCCTCTTTAAAAGAATGAAAGATATGTCTAAAGATGGGTTAATCCCTGCTTTTGACATGGACACTGAAAAGTGTAAGACTCGCATGCTGACCAAAATTAGTAAGAAACCATTTTAAAATGTAAAATGTAAAACTAAAGTTTTGGAGCTTATCCATAGTGACCTATGTGATTTGCATGCTACTCCCTCATTAGGGAATAAGAAATAGTTTGTGACATTTATTGATGATGCTTCTAGGTTTTGCTATGTTTATTTATTACATTCAAAGGATGAAGAATTAGATAAATTCAAAGAATTCATAACCAAAGTTAAATTATAACAAGGTTCCCTGATCAAAAGATTCAGGACTGTAGGGGAGGTAAGTACATGGATACTCTGTATTTTCAGTCTGTTGGTATTATCCATGAAACGACTACTCCCTATACTCCACAACAAAATAGTATATTTAAAAGGAAAAACTGGGTACTAAAAGAAATGGTTAATTCTATGTTGTCCTATTCTGGACTAAGTTAAGGGTTCTAGGGTGAAGCTATGTTAACAACTTGCTATTTATTAAATTGGGTTTCGAATAAAAGGAACATGATTACCCCTTATGAACTCTGGACTAAAAGGAAACCAAACCTGAACTACCTCAAGGTTTGGAGTTGTGGGGCAGTTGTAAGACTCCCTGATCCAAAGCTAAAAACTTTGGGTGAAAGAGGAACTAAATGCATCTTTTTTGGATAAGCTGAGCATTCTAAGGCTTTTAGGTTCTATGTTAATAAACCTAATGAATCCGTTTTAATTAACTCTATAATTGAATCAAGGAATGCTATATTCGAAGAGAACAGATTCTTATCAATCTCTAGACCAAGTTAGAGGTCTCTAATAAATGGAACTGGAGACATTGGTTGTTTAGTGGTCCCTGAAGAGGTCCTTGAAGAGGTTGTGACTCAAGAACCTAATCTTGAGCTTAGAAAAGGAAAAAGGAATAGGACTCCAAAGAACTTTGGACATGAATTTCAATTATATTTAATTGAAGGAACAAGGAATGAGGTCTCTGACCAACACTCTTATTGCTTTAATGTTGAGGATGATCCCAAGGCATTTGATGAAGAAATGAAGTCTCAGGATGTTACTTTTTAGAAAGAAGTGATTAATGATGATATGGATTACATCTTGGGCAACAATACTTGGGTGTTGGCTGATCTACCTCCATGTTGCAAACCTCTTAGTTGCAAATGGATCTTCAAAAGAAAACTAAAGGTAGATAGAACTATTGAAAAGTTCAAGGCTAGACTAGTCATTCAAGGCTTTAGACAAAAGTTAGGGATAGACTACTTTGATACTTATGCTCCAGTGGCATGTATTAGTACCATAAGACTTCTGATAGCTATGGTATCTATTCACAATCTAATTATTCATTAGATAGATGTGAAGACGTCATTCTTGAATGGTGAATTGGATAAGGCGGTTTATATGAACCAACCTTAAGGCTTCAACATGCCTTGTAATGAACATAAGGTGTGTAAGCTAAGTAAGTCTCTATATGGACTTTGGTACTGACCAAGTTCAAGTTGAACTGACAAAGAAATTCTTGTCATCTAGGTTCTCCATGAAGGACATGCGGGAGGCTGATGTTATCCATGGTATAAGGATTAAATATGAAAGTAATGGAATAGCAATTTCTCAGTCTTATTATATTGAGAAGGTACTAAAGAAATTCAATTAGTTTGATTGCACTCCAGCGAGTACTCCTATGGATACAAGTGAGATGTTGATGCCAAATAATGGTCAGGCTGTATCTCATGTAACACCCCCAAAAATACGACAATGCAGCGGAATACCACATGGGGTGCTACTTCATAATACACAGCGCTAGATACAAGAGAACGACCTCTAAGTGTCGTTTGAAAAATAATATTGTTGATTTACTCCAAAAATCTGAATTTAATATACATTTGTCCCATAATTGCATCACAATGAAAAGCTTGAATGTATAGACTCCAGTGCACTTCAAGAAATCCGAGCATATAATTTACCTGAGAAAACATGCTTAAAAAGGTCAACATAAAGTTGGTGAGTTCATAGATTAGTTTAAATATGAATTTAATCCACTGTATCATCACAGTACCATGTAAAAATCCCAAAGATTTTATAAAGAATGCACGACACATTTTAAAGCTGAATGGTTAAAAAACTTGCTCCTTTGGATTCCATTATGGTTCAAACCTATAGTACCTATTTCTATCCGTTGTGATAGTGCTGCTACATTGGCAAAGGCTTATAGTCAAATGTACAATAAGAAGTCTAGACACCTAGGTGTCAGGCATAACATGATTCGTGAGCTAATCACGAATGAGGTGATATCCATAGAGTTTGTGAGGTCTTAATAAAACTTAGCTGATCACTTGACGAAGGGACTGACTAGAGACTTGGTTATAAAGTCTGCTGAAGGGATGGGATTAAAGTCTAACTAAGTCGCTGAATGCTAGGACACCCAACTCCCTAATAAGGGAACTTGTTAGCTGAGTTCAATGTGAAAAGATAAACGTTTAGAGGACTAAAGCACATGTGTTTACATATCATCCCAAGGATGTGCTTGAAACCTTTTGAAAAGGAGGATGAAGTCTTTACTTCTCAATGGTTAATTTCTTTAAAAAAGTTCTTAGCAAGAGCATGAATAAAGAGGAACCACCTATGTAAATGTTGAGGTTTTTACACTTTAAGGAGCATGGAATTTGGCTCGTACAACATTTATGAAATTGGATAATGGGACACATAGCTTGTTAGAAGTGTACGAGTTTCTTATGTGTCTGAAATCTTGTGTTAATTTTATCTTAAGGTATTCAATGGTTGAAGGGTTTGATTATTAGAACACTCCCTGATTCTTGCATATTGGATAACTGTGTAATTTATAAGTATGGATAGTTAATCCCTTAGGGGGGACATTTTTCATTTAGTGCATTTTTTTTTACTAATGTTCAATTTTTCTAGAAAATGAATTGTACTAAATTGGGTGAGGATTGTTTAGAAATTTAGGTGCAATTTTAGGAATTGGTCATCACTCGGAAATGTGTTTTGGATGTAGAGTGTACACCCTCAAGTCTACTGATATTTTTCCTGACTATTTTAGTGGTTAGAATTAAATGGGTGGTTACAAACATTTAAGTGGCAGATTTGACTACATTAAATGTTTTATAATATCTTTTGTCTATTTAATTGGCAGATTTAACTGAATTAATTGACCACATTTAATTTGGTCATGAAATCACTAATTCCTAAAATATTGAGGATAATTATGGAAGAGATTAATTGGCCATTAATCTCTCATTAAGGGGATCGACATTAGGAGGTTTATGAAATGGTTTTAAAAACTCATGAAAAGTTTTTCTTTTGTTTTCACCATAGTGAGCTTTTAGTTTTATATCTAGTTTGGCATGAAGGGGTCAAGATCATTAGACATATTATATTTTAATGCATGTGTTTATGGTTGAAACATTTATATTGTTATGTAAAAGGGTTTAATACTACATTGTGGTATGAGGTTTTTTTTCTATAATAGATTTATTCTGTTTTTGATTGGCATATTATAAACCTATTGATAAACTTCACCATTGTGGATTGCTCTAATTCCAATGAATAGGTATTTTTTTTTTTTTTTTTTTTTTGGTTTTTAATAATCCCTATAAAATAGGATCACAATTGCATGAAAAACACACAGAAAACAAAAACACATAGAAATAGATGGTTCTTGATTTGTGCCTAGAACAAGAACAAACACTTGGTTTTATCCCAAGGAGGTATTCGTATAGCCCAGGAATAGGGTCAAATAATCTTCTTTGGAAAGTGATTACACGATTTCAAGTGATATCGGTAACATATTGGTAATTAGCTAGGGCTATTGATTGTCTTCCTTCTGATCTGGGATCTTCTACAACCATACACAACCTTCAATTGGATATATTCTACTATTTCAAATCAACTAAACTTATATATATTCATATATTAGGGTTTTGATTAAAAACTAAAAAGGGGTAATTGATTTCTTACTTTAAAAACCTAAAACATACTTTAACATGCAGCAAAAACAATAACAAATCCCAAAGACAGTCTATGCCATCGATGTTGATTTCCTATAGACAAAGATTGTATAAATAATCAAAAACCTAAAACATAATCTATAAAAAACCCAAAATCATAAATATTTAATCATGATATGCAAGTAAAAATAAAAAAGAATACAACATAACCCAAACCATAGTATCAGGTACAGATTAGAATTAATATGGCAATGATTTTTGAGGCTTTACATACATGGGTTGATCTGGGAGACCTCAACCGCGTATATAATCAGCAAATAGTGGTTGTTTCTCAAATGTTGTGTCACACCCCCAGATGGGGCCTGGACCGAATACGCGTTACGTGGGTTCGTTGACATCATAATATAACATCATACAATGACGAGAGATCGACACTAATGGAGTTTTGAAATATAAATCATTGCATTGTTTAAAAATAGATAAGTTTTACAAGATTCAAAAGAAATTAAATATTTGCGGAAGCGTAAGTAAAATGTAGCGGAAACATTATTTGGTTTTCAGAAGACAACGAGTATGAATGAGAAATAAAATTTTGATAAATAGTATCATATTGCACGTAGACTCCACATAGCACGTCAAGAAGTACAACAGCTTTTTAAAAAAAATCACCTGAGGAAAATTGCTAAAAACTCGTGTCAACATAAATTGAGTGAATTCATCAGGTTAAGTAAACATTTATTGAGGATAAAAAGCGTTTAGTGATACAGCTTCACTCAATGTTTTATGGAAAAGATGTTTTGAAATTGTGCAATGTGTTTCAAAACAAAGTCGTGTGGAACCAAAAATTTCAAGTATGTGCAATCTTAGCAGTTTACGTTCTCACATACAAAGCACATGAGACTTTTTATAACAAATACAATTTCACATGGAAAGTATTATGTTGCGCTAGGCTATTGACACCAAAGCTCAATTTTAAAAGATAGCATATATATGCCAAATATAACTACTCTACCAAGGTATAAGACCATTATTCTCTATTGAAAAATCCGACATGGTATATATCCGTTTGTTCGGGACCTTCGAATCAAGTAAGCGCTACTTACTCGGATAGGGATAATTAGTCCTAATAGATTGATTTACAGCATTCGCGCTTACTTAACCAGTACAGTCGGTTAAGCAATTGACGATTCATGATAATTCAAGTATTTGTAGTCTATTCGTAACTTAGGCAACACGCAAACAGGGAAAGTAGATCAAGATACTTGTGTCCATAGTAAAATCTACCAATGTATTTCTAAAGAATGGCTTAAAATTTGCATCCATAAGAAAAACAAAGGTGTGTTATCATTCTATGTTAATCGAGTTTGCAACGAACGAACAGTTTATATGAGTACCCCACTCATACAACTAACCCCCCCCCCCCACCCTACACGAATTCTTTTTTTTTTTTTTTTTTTTTTTTTTTAACTCATTAAAGTAAACAGTTTGTAGAACAAGCATGTTCTTACCTCAAAGTTATAAAGGTAAATATAAAACAAGTAAAAGTGGCGGTATGAATCATTGATGTTATTTGCAGAAATTTAGCAGAAATACAAATAATAAGCACATCACAGACGGAAAACAGAATGGCTCGACCAAGAAGATACAGCTTAACTTAACGGCTAAGACCCGTTAGTTTAGGATGATGAATTTAGATTTTTTGATGGATAAGTACATCAACACGACAAGTTGATAAAGGATTTAGATTACAAGTCGTAAGAGTTTGGTGGTTGGTTAAATAAAATAAATCGAAAAGCAAACGCAAGGTATGTAATATATTCCGTATATATTACATATTGTTAGATATTAGAAAAAGACCGGTCACCCTGTGTATTTTATCGTTTATTGTTGCTCGTAGTTAAGTAGTTAAAGTATAAGGATCAGGTAATGGGGGTTCGGGTAGTAAATCCAAAAGTTCGTTAGCCTTTATCAAGGCTTAGGGGTTTTATATTGTCACTATATAAGCTTTTCATGCAATGGAGAGGTTCGGGTTAGTTCATTTCTTTTATACAAGTTATTTCTCATTCTAGAAAAGTTCTACTCTCAGTGTTCTCTCTCGACAAACTTGGCTAATCTTCTAGTCATCGATTGTGTTTGATTTCCAATATCCTAATCTTGGTAGTACTGGGATGGATTAGCTAGATTGTATGTGCGTTTATTGGGTTAGTTCAAGATCAAAAAAGTTTAGTTTTTGAAGGTTTATAGTCTTGTTCTTTGTTTTCCTGATCTCGACATTTGTGTATGTTAAAGTTCATGTTTTTATAGTGTGCTTAGCCTTCTAGTACCAATTGTTGTGCAAAAGAAAACGAGGCATAAACATTCAAAATGGTGATTTTTAGGAGAAAATACAATTTTTTCATTCTAGCGAGTTAGCGTTACGTAATTCGTTGATCTTCCTAGCGACGTTAGATCAATGTACTGGTGATGTTGTCAGAAATCGTACTCTGTATCAGATATAGTACTGTGGTAGCGCAGTTGTCTATTTTGGCAGGTTGAGCGAAGTTCAGGTAGCAAGTTAAGGTAGAGAGTTACAGGGTAGCAAGTTACAGGTAGCGAGTTAGATACTAGCGAGTTACCGGTTTTTGAAGATCTTTCTCTAGCGAATTGTGAACAAGAACTCTGTCAATTTAATTTCTTGCCAGCGAGTTGTCTACTATCTTCCAGCGAGTTAAGCATAGTGAGTTACAAGTTTTTGAAGATTTTTCTCTAGCGATCCGGTGATCTGAGAAACTCTGTCAATTTAATTTTGCCAGTGAGTATCTACTTCTTCCAGCGAGGTTACCTCATCCGAGTTAATGACATTTTGGATTTTTTAAACTAAATTCTTCAATATGTAATCCTAACAAACTTTACATAATTCCTCCATTTCACACAATCCAACTCATTCCTTTTAACATACAATCACTAATAATTGTTTGATCAACTTAATCATTTCCATATCAATTAAGATGGGCTAATCTTTCGTAAAACATCAATGTGTCGGTTCTGATACCCGACCACCTATGCTTGATAGAATTGACTTTGCTTTATGGCAATAACGTAGTCGACTGTATTGTCGAGGTAAAGAGAATGGTGTGAACATTCTAAAGTCAATTGATGAAGGACCATTTCAATGGGGGGGGGACTTTTAGGGGAAACACTTGTCTGAAGGAAACTGAGATGCCTAGGTCCAGAACGACCTTGAGTCTATTCTGACCTTTCTCCTGAAGACAAAGAAGGTACATGTGACATTCGGGCAACAAACATCCTACTTCAAGGGCTACAAAGATTTTACTCTCTTATCAATCTTTAACACGATGAAGCGACATATGCGGACTAAGTGAAGATGTTATCTGGGAAGGTTCAGTATTAACAAAAGAGGAGTCGTGACATAAAACTGTTATGTATGACTTTGAAACTCTCTGGTCAGAACAAGGGAGAAAACCACTTACGGAACTACTATGTCTCGGTTTGCCAAAATATCATGACTATGCGAAACATCAAGTGACCTATGTCCAGGATGCGTTTTGAACTCCAGTTTGTGAACAACATTGTTGCCTGATAGGGTTAGATTTGTGAATAGAGTGAAATTGAACAGAGGATTGAGGGACTTCAACTTTTGATAGTTGTATGCTTATTGAAGCAAAAACATGAGGAACAAGCCAATGAGAATAAATGATGGCTGGATCGATTACTCAACACACTTGTGATCACTTACTTTGATGTTCAAATGTCTTACACCAGCACACTATTCCCTATCATCTGCCAACTCCATCATCACATTATGTCCCACCTCACTTTTGTGACAACACTCAACTTGATTCGGGACTCTCTCAACCAGACAACTTAATTAAGATTAACAACATACTTGCATACGTCACCCAATATATAAAACATACCTACTCAAACAACAATCAATCAGAACTTCATTCATTTAAATACAATGAAACCTAAGCTACAGTCCAAGATGGAAGAGTTGTGGTTCAAAATGTTCAGGGTCAATAGAATAGAGGTTAGGGGAACAATACACGGGGTGGAGGTGCAACTGGTTATAAGGGAGCACATAACAGAGTTGGGAATGCTAATCCAGGTCAAGTAAGGCAGATTAAGTGCTACAACTACAACGGTATATGCCACATAGCAAGGAACAGCACTCAACCCAAGCGTCCACAGAACTTCAAATACTTCAAAGATAAGATGTTGCTGATGCAAGCTCAGGAGAATTGTCACACCCCGCCAAGGCAGAAACGTGAGGCGTAAACAAGAATGATATCATCACAACACACGGTGTCTATATAGAGAATACTAAAATGAAAGTTAAAGTAAAGTAAAGACACAAAGTGTCATAACAATACCCAAAACCTAACCAAAATCCAAAAGGCGTCTTTATTGATGAAACGAAAGTTCTCGCCAATAGAAAGACATGCAATAATTATCCAAATTCAAAAATGCTAAATCAGACAATAAAGCTAAACTCAGGGAATCCTATGGTCTTTTCTAGCCACTCCTTCTTTATCTTATACCGGATGCTCAACCTGAAAATGATGCTAAAAACGTAAAACACAATGATTGGTTTCTTGGAGTCTGGTTTTAAGGACACACATTATAAACCTTCCAAACCAATTACTGTGATTATCAAAACAATATAGGACAATTATGCAAAACAATCACAAACTTGGATGCAAGTGTCCCGATCAACAAATATCAACCATTGGGTAGGTACGTTAATCCCCGTCCAATATGTCATTTAGCTACCTAAAAGTTACAAGATGAAGCTTGTATTTAGGCCTGGACCATACAATTCACAGAGTTGTCAATCTCAAATAACGATTGTGAGATGATCAGCCCCACTATTAATATCCTCAACCAAATTATATATCATGAAACAACAAGCCTTATGCGTCCATAATGTCTACACTTAAATCAAAACATAATCACAGCCCCCCACCAATCCCCCCCCACCCCAAAACCCCAATTCTAAAAGTTTTCCAAAACACTTAGATCATTTCATCCAATTAAAAACTTACAAAACATTTAGGACTCATGAAACTCACCTGATGCTTAGCTTCCAAAAAAGGATCCAACAAAAATTCACAAAAACGTCCGACACAATATAAAACAAATTAATAAAATATATAAGCTCCCATTAATTAGGCATTCAAACCATATATGTAACCTCAAATATGATGGATATCTAAGATAATCTTTTTCTACCCCCATAAAAGTCCTATTTCTTATTTTTTAAAACATTTACCCATTCTTACATATTTCATTTATACTTAAATGCTACTCTTTAAACTTTCTGGTTTTAAGCAGAATTTTACTCTCACTTGCGTGCCCTAAACGCACTACTTAAACACTCCCATAATTCAAACCAAAATTCTTCATGCTACATATATGTCCTATGAACCTCTCATAGATCTCCCAAAGTCACTACCATTTTATAAATACCCCTTAGAAATTCATTAATCCAAAGTGTTTAAAATTCGTCTAGAATCTGACCTTCTAAAAGTATGGCATTAATTACCCAACTTAGACCTCACTATGACCTTAGCCAAAATTCTGAGATCACACACAATATATTAACTAACTTCCATGTGACTTAGAGCCTCTAACTCAGTGTCTAAGTATTTTTAGAAAAATATAAATCAAAACTGAAATTCGTCACTATTTTACACATTGATTTTGTAATGACCATTTGACCCACTTCCCGACCATAAAAACTTATGAGGCTGACTTTTATAGAAAGTAGACTCTCTGAGGTTATCTCCAGTATGTTGTAAATTATTTATTTGATCTTTTATGACCGAGTTATGCTCGTTACAAAACTGCCTAACTTTCTGCAGTGAATTAAACATCTAATTCGAGTGATCTAAGCCCTAACGCATGATCATATCGCTAATCCAATCTATCTAATGATTAAACCATCATTATTATAACCTAAACTTTCTGAAAATTAAATACCCTAATTTATAAACCCTACTTTAAACCCTAATCCATCATAATTAAGTTACTAAAATTGAAAGATTTAAAACTAGAATTAACTAAGATCGAATCATACCTTAAAAGTAGAACCCTAAAAATTTCTTCTCTTCTCCTCTTCTTGTTTTCAGCCGATTTCACACATAGGGGGGTTTAGGGATTTTAGTCTTGTATTTATAAACTCCCTAGATGTGTTTTAGTTTGAGTCTAATTAGTTTTAGATTACAACTAGGACTTTAATTACTTTTTTTTCTTTTTTTTTACTAAAATTCGGATTACTATTCATGCCTAAATTTTTTTTTTCTTTTCTTTTATTTCTTAATTAATTATCTTTATACCTTAAGTTTTATAAAAACCTAAGCTAATTTGTTAAACCATTTTGCTTGAAAACTACTTTCTAAAAATAACTTTTCATTTTCAAATTCACTTTCTATATATGGAAAGTTTACCAAAAACTCTCATATTTTCACAAACTCATTTCTTTCACAATTAACACGCTTAACATTTTAATCCATCACCTAGACACATACTTATTAACCAAACCAAATTTCTCAAATTACCCAATCATTTCCATTATCACTATAAGTGATTAAAATGAAATTTCTCCATCAAATATCTCATTTCTCTTAACTTAACCTCTAAAACCTAAACTTATCTTAAATTACTAACATAAAAATACGTATACGTAATAATACTTACACATTTAACACGAAAACGCTCAAATCTCAATAATCATTTCCCCGTCACTCAAAAGTGAACGAAATGAACTCAACAAACTTCACCATCAATCCAATCTCCTTGAGATGCTCACACCCAATAGATTGATTACCAGTACCTCATAAACACACATAAATACATATGATCACATATAACCATAAACCATACTTATAGAACAGATATTTAGGTCAACACTACGGTTTGACCAACCTGCTCAAGCCACGGTTGTCACAGTATCCCCACCTTGAGAAAATCTCGTCCCGAGATTTAACTACTCGAGGCATTAGCACTATCGACAAACAACTGAGGACACTTAGACCTCATTTGATCCTTGCGTTCCCAAGTAAGCTCAGGACCACGCTTCGAATCCCAACGAACTTTCACTAATGCTATCATACTATGCTTTTACTCATGACCTCTCGGTCCACAACATCAACGGTTCCTTGACAAAACAAAGAGTCTTGTCAACCTTAATCTCGACTAACTTCCACAATCCGAATCCAACTGCTAATGACTTTGCTTACCCCCACAAGGGTGCAATTAGCAACACAACAACCCCAAACGAAAAGAAGCATCCCACTACATGAACCTCGCTCGTCATCGAGAAAACTCATCAAAACCCTTAAGTTGTTGTAACAACGTGTTTTATATCTTAACCTCGCAACTCATCAAACAAGAACTGTCTTGAAATTAAGATATAAGATGTTACAAAGCTCAACGTATCTAAAGAATCCACGCAAATTCAGGTTTACTCAAACTTTCAGCACCTCCCAATCCAATTTCCGATACTCAGCTCATAAGACAGAAATTCTCAACCGAACTATAGGCCTAATCCATCCAGACAACTTTCAATGTGTTTAGTCCGGATTGATTGCATCGGGTTAATGCAAGGTCAATCGCGCCTTTGTACATACAGTCGGCACATGATCGGCTGATGTGCGTCGAGTCGAATGTTTAGTCGGATGAGTAAGCTTGTTTCATCCATAGTGCTGGATGGCCATTCCCTTTTCCGGCAGCTTACGTATTCGACTTCGCATCGCACACTGATCATAACCAAGGCAGCGTTTTGTTTCTTCGAGAACCAAGATGTTGACAACATCTCCACCAACTACAAATACCCTAGTATCTCTTTCGTCTACATCATCCCCGCATGAGTCAGAGTCGCAATACTACGGTTTTCTATCCTGTTCCTCTCACTAGGATGCCATCATCCTCAGTTGCGCTAGTATGCCATTTAATGGATCGAAGAATAAGCTTAAGCTCGCTTCAAGATGAGAGGTTTTATGGGCTCCTCTATGGAAGCGAGCA
The DNA here is from genome assembly GCA_026074375.1 of Tanacetum coccineum. Taxonomy (NCBI): domain Eukaryota; kingdom Viridiplantae; phylum Streptophyta; class Magnoliopsida; order Asterales; family Asteraceae; genus Tanacetum; species Tanacetum coccineum. Next base: position 58,791 of record BQNB010015315.1, on the reverse strand, counting down.
CAAAGCAGACACTAAATTGATATCCGCCTACTTGCCGTTAGGTATAATAAACTACCTATCTAACCTAGACTACTTTGGTACAACTATCTACACCAACTCACACTCTCGTCTCTTGTAGAAAACTTGGTACTCTGAGGACATGAGGGTTACATCTCATTGTTTTAGAATCTTCTAAGCCCGATTTCTTCAGAGTATTTCTTTATGTATATTTAACTTGATGACGAAGAAAATTTCATCTTCCATTTGTTCTTATTTGTAATCCAAGAAAGAATATTAAGTTATCACCCATACATGCTCATCACCTCGAACTCGGCATGCATGAATTTTGGCACAATCATCACACATGTCTTGACAAGGTCGAACCAAATATAATAGTCATCGACAATATTTAACGACGATGAATTGATAAACTTTCTTCTTTGTACAAAGAGTTGTTCATCTACCATCTTCAAGTGTATTCATGTTTAATAAAAAAAGCTTTTAGTCTATCAACCCAAGATTTGAAGGTGCTTATTTAAGACCAAATAAAGCTATTTGAGTCTATAAACATGGTCTCGACATATATTTGAACGATGATGAGATTTGAACTTTTCTTCTTTGTAAAAAGCGTGTTATCTACCATTCCCATGTTATATTCATGTTTAATAAGAAAAGCTTTTAATCTATCATACCAAGCATTAGGAGCTTGTTTAAGACCATACAAAGCTTTCTTGAGTTTATAAACATGATCCGGTTTTTCAAAGTCAATGAATCCCATATTTTGTGCCACATATACCTCCTCACTGATAAAACAATTCAGGAATGCACTTTTTACGTCCATTTGGAATAACTTAAAATCTAAAGCATAAGCATAGGCTAATAAGATCCTAATAGACTCTAACCTAGCAACTAGGGCATAAGTTTCATCATAACCGATTCCCTCTTGTTGATTATAACCTTGGGCGACTAACCTAGCCTTATTTCGAGAAACAACATCATTCTCGTCTAACTTATTTCTATACACCTACTTAGTTCCTATGATTGTCATATTCTTAGGTTGTGGTACTAACTCCCAAACATCATTTGCAACGAATTGATTTAATTCTTCTCGTATAGCGATTATCCAATCATCCTTTAAGGCTTCATTCACATTCTTAGGTTTTATAGTTGATATAAAACAAAAAAAATTACTTTGGTTTTGGGCTTGAGACCTAAGAGTTCTTTGGTTAAGGTATCCTATGACATTTTCTAATGGATGATTCCTAGATTCCTTAATATTGACTACTTCGTCAAATCTAAAGTTTCACCCTCAATGTCATTTTCTAAGCTCTTCTTTTCGGTAACCTTAATTGATTCTTCTTCATCTAAGTCATCATCCACCAAGGGTGATGTCTTAGAGGGTGGAGGAGTTTCATCGAATGTCACATTGAGTGATTCTTCAGTTTTCATGGTGTGTTTGTTTAGGATGATGTAGGCTTTACTATTTTGAGAGTATTCTAGAAAGACACATTCGTATGACTTTGGGTCAAAATTTGTGAGGTAGTCTTTGGTGTTTAAATTGAAGCACTTGCTTCCAAACACTTTAAAATAATCAAGAGTAGGTTTCCTACCTCTCAAGATTTCATAAGGAGTTTTACATAAGATGGCTCTATTTAGGATTCGGTTTAGGATATAGGTTGAAGTATCTACGGCGTTACACCAAAACTTTTGTGGTAACGATTGTTCATTCAACATTGTTCTACTCATTTCTTGTAGTGTCCTATTTTTCCTTTCTACCATGCTATTTGATTGTGGAGTGTGTGGAGCCAAGAAGTTATAGGTAATATCGTTGGCATTACAAAACTCTTTAAATTGCACTACATTATCAAATTCCCTACCGTAATCCATCCTAATTGACACTATTAGACATCCTAATTGGTTTTGTATTTTCCTACTAAATATTTCAAAATGATCGAAGGCTTCGTTTTTAGTTTTAAGGAATCTTGTCCAAGTGTACCTAGATTAGTCGTATACTATTACTAAGGTGTGGAGGTTTCCTCCGTAACTCCGTATGACGGATGGACCGAAGAAATCCATATGGATAAGTTCTAAGCATCTAGTCGTTGACACCATATTCTTAGCTTTGTGACTAGCGTGAGCTTGTTTTCCAATTTTACAAGCATCACAAAAGTGTTGATCAAACTTAAGCTTAGGTAAATTTCTAACTAGTTCCTTAGAGGCTAATGATTGAATGAGACGCATATTAGCGTTGTTGAAAAATGGTAGTTGGTTCTGCTAAATACGATTAGAAATACGTGAGCCTATTGAGGGCACACACGTTAAATACGAAGAGTATGGTTACTTCACGATTTATATTTAAATAGTTGTTTAATTAATTACTTGTTTAAATAATTATATAAAACATTCTAAATATAGAACCAAGGACTAAACTGGACAAAACTCGAACCTTGTGGGAACCCCTTGTTTGGCCGAAACCCATAGAGGAAAAGGAAAGGGTGTTTGTTCGGTTGGAGGAGGAGAAAAAGGAAGGAAAAAGATTTGTTTTAATTATGGGAATTATACTAATCTTGTCCTACAAGAATTAGGGTATTGGGGTGCCTATATAAAACACCCTAACTAATTAGGGTTTGTTTGTTTGGTTCGACTTCAAAAAGAAACGCAAGGCGTGCGTTTGGTTTTGGTATTACACTTGGTGCTTGTTCGTGAGGGTAAGACTAGCAATTCTTACATACTTGATTGACGTGTTTGTGTGAGCAACCGTAGAGGCGTTTGTTTTAGACGCTATTGTATTCAAGAATAATCGCAAAAGGTATGCTTTCCTTATTTAATATGTGTTAAGCTACTTGCCATAACTAGATCCATCCGCTGCGCACTCGTGGCTAAATTGGTTAGCTAGATTTATTAAATCCCAACAGTGGTATCAGAGTCAACTCATTTTGGCATCTAGGGTTACACGCTTAAAAATTAAATTTTTACGCCTTGTTACATGCCTAGATTTGATTTTTATTATTATTATGCTGCGATTATTTTTCTTTATTATTGTTTTATTGTAAATATGGTAAAGATATGCAAATCCTTACCATAAATTATCAAAGAAAATTGCTAGATCTTGCAAATTAATGATTAAAAGTTAATAGAGAATTAAAAGATGAATAAAATTAATTGTTAATTTAGCATATTTGTTTCTTCTTTTAATTTGTTTATTTGGGATTATAAAATCTTCCTAATTATTTAAAAGATCTTGTAAATATTTTATTTTTGGAAACTAAATATTTTTTTTGTTTTTTGGAAAATAGATCTTTTTAAATTGTTAGTTTGATTTGTTTCCTAAATTCCGGCTATAAGACCTACTCAATCACATTAATTTGTGATGAATGGGGCGATCTAGGCACTTGATGAAAACCTAGTGAGGGTCTTATGGTTCTCCAATTGAGGAAGACTCGTAGAGAAATCGGATTATTACTTGTTACTCATTTTTATTTAATGTTATCTTGTTTATTATGTTCCTACATGCTTATTTGTTTACTAGTTTACATGCTAACATGCCTAAACTAATGGAATACGGACTAATAAATAATGTAAGATGACATTAAACCGGTCTTTAATTCTACACGCCTAAAACATATTCATTGTGACCTGCTATGTGTTTTGTGAAAAATATGTTTTTGTAACATTAAAATACCTAAAACTATGAAACACGTTTTCCATGAATTTAAAAACTGGACGCTATGGAGTCATGGGAAGTACGGCTCATCCACTAGAACAAACTATAAGAGAAGTTTAAGGCGGAGTGGTCAACATTCCTAAAGAATTCAGGTTTTTAATACGCTTCGCGCTGACCTGATTCTCCGCTTCTTTGTGCGTTCGATTGGAGTTACCGTGAACCATGACATGTCACTACAGTGTCATTATTAAAGGTTTTTAAAATTAGTGCTACAAAGTTGTTTGCATGCTTCTTTGTACACGCCATTTTATCACTTTATGTGTATACCCCTATGTGTTAAATTTTAAGTCTATGCCAGCCAACCAAGAACACGTGCATTTGGCTTGGCCTCTTTGGTCAGACCTTAGGGTCATTCCAACCCATGGCGAATTTTGCTCACTGGTCAGACCTCTGGTGATTTTTGCACGTTCTTGCTTGGTCGACTTAATTCGAGTATGCTTGGTCAGACCTTAGACCCGAGGCATAAGATGATAACTAAACATGATCTTGACATTATTACTTGTCGATTAATGTCTTGACCGGTCTCATAAGTCTAAGAGTTGAATTTTAATGCAATTAACGATCGTCGCTTACCACTTGCCCTACTTGTTTACTCACTGGTCAGACCTATGGTAATAAGTGAGAGGTCAAGTTGGATTTTAGTCTTAATTAGTAATTAATTGGATAGTTAACTCTATTAAGAATTTAATTATTGAAAATACTAATTAATTGAACTTTTTGTTAATTGTAGATGACTACCTCAGTCGGAAACAATTCGGTATTCAAGAGTTTCTTTGAGAAACAAAAACTTACTGGACCTAACTTCATTGATTGGTACAGACAACTTCGGTTGGTCTTATCAACTGAACATAAGGAAAAATACCTCGAGCAACCAATTCCTGTTGCTCCTGTTGCTGCTATACCTGATCAGCCAATCCCTCCTGCGGACCTGACCACTTATAAAGAGTGGGTCAAGAACCAAAACAAAATTGTTGTGATGATGTTATTGACTATGGACCTAGAAATCCAACGAAATCTAGCCCATCTTGGCGCCAATGACATGCTTAAAGAGCTTAAAGCTTTATATTCTAAGCAAGCAGAATAGGAACTTCTTCAAACTGTGAGAGAGTTTCACACGTGCAAGCAGAAGGAAGGTTAATTTGTAAGCTCTTATGTTTTTAAAATGAAGAGCTACATTGACCAATTGGAATGTCTCGGTCACCCCGTCACTTTGAACCTTGGAGTTAGCCTAATCTTGGTTGGACTATCTAAGGAATATGACAACTTTGTGCATAACTATAATATGCACAGCATGGGGATGACCGTAAATGAATTACATGCTATTCTTAAGCTACATGAAGAGACGTTACCAAAGAAAGTTGATGCACATGCGCTTTATGCTATAAGAGCAAGAAAGGTCCAGAAAAACAAAAACAAGAAACCATCAAAGGCTGCTAAGGGGGTTCAAGGGAAAGGCAAGGGTAAGAAGGCATATGCTAATGCTGAGCCATCTTATGCCCCCAAACCTAAGAATCCTCCACCACCCAAGAAGGATAATCCTGCTAAAGACGCTATCTGCCACCACTGCGGTAAAGTAGGTCATTGGAGAAGGAACTGTCCCATATATCTTACCGAGTTGCTAAAAAAGAAGCAGTTATCTCAAGGAGCTAGCACTTCAGGTATTTTCACCATAGAACTCTATTCTTTTCCTAGTACATCTTGGGTTTATGATACGGGTTACTCACATTTATAATACTACTCATGGTCTGTGGGGAAGTAAGAAGCTGAATCCAGGAGCTTTAAGTCTGTACATGGGCAATGGTCAACGTGCAGCGGTTAAAGCTATTAGAAATTATCATTTATGTCTCCCTAGTGGATTAGTTATTGTTTTGAACAATTGGCATTATGCACCTTCTATTACTAGAGGGATTATTT